>VWYH01003720.1:4063-245009 GCA_013399365.1 Pampusana beccarii | reverse complement strand
CCCCCACCCTCCCCTCCCCTCCCACACCCCAGCTGGGAAATTACCACACCAATATTCCTGGATAATGGCTTGGACATCCCCTGAAGCATCAGAACTCAGCGAGAGTTTTTCATTAGCTCGTGGCTACAGAAATTACTGCTCATTAAATGGCCAATCATTTTCAAAATCCCAGAACAAATATTTGCACCTCAGGTGTAATTACGAAAGCAAAACAACTCAGGCGCAGGGCACTCCTTCCTCAACCCGTTTTTTCCGTCTCCGCTGGGCTGTTCAGCATCGCCAGGCAAAGCCCAGGGTGCTGCCGGGACTCTGGAGATGCCGCTCTGCTGAGGACAGCAGGCTGTGGCACGTCCGCGCGCCAGCGCCTTCCTGCCTCTCTCTTTGCAGAGTCCACGTGGAATTCCAGCCCCAGGGGCAGGAGGTTGAGCGCGGCTCCGGTCCTTCCTCCGCACGGGAGCTCGGGAAGCAGCATGTCATTTCTTGGAATCGCTTTTTCACTCTTTCACCTTCTTTTATCTCCCGCCAGATTCTTGCCGCAACTGTTGAAAACGCCAACATCGTCTTACAGATCGACAATGCCAGGCTGGCAGCCGATGACTTCAGGACCAAGTAAGCCCAATGTCTTTTGAGAGCTCTCATGAGAAGGGAGGGCAAAGCCAGGCTGTCTAAGGCTTTTAAATTTGCCTTTTGCAACTGCAGTTGCTCCACCAGGTCACTGCTCACTAGAAGTGTGACATTTGGGAAGTGCACATCTCTTCCTGCACAATTGACCGGACATTCCTGCACTGCAGCGAGCCGTGCATGCACATTTAATACAAGACGCTTGGCAGAAATACAATAAGAAAAACAACAAGAAAAATCCTGCATCAGCCGGGCTCCACGGTGCAACCGTGTGTGTGTGTCCCCAGGTTCGAGACGGAGCAGGCTCTGCGCCTCAGCGTGGAGGCCGACATCAACGGGCTGCGCAGGGTGCTGGACGAGCTGACCCTGGCCAGAGCTGACCTGGAGATGCAGATCGAGAACCTGAAGGAGGAGCTGGCCTACCTCAAGAAGAACCACGAGGAGGTGAGCGCAGAGCCAGGCTCAACCACGGCCTGCAAAACGGACCTTGTGCACTTGGCAAGTGGTCAGGTTGAACGTGCAGGAGTGTCTCTGCAAATAGGGCTGTCTGGAGACACCTCAGTGGGTAAGAGGGAGGGAAACAATCCCAATAGAAAATCCAGAAGAGGGTCTGTGGGTGCGTGTGCTGGGTGCAAATGAGAAATTTGTCATGATGGGAATATAGGGATTTTTCTCTGACCTGTATCACGCATCTCCTATCCGCCAGGAAATGAACGCCCTGCGCGGGCAGGTGGGTGGAGAGATCAGCGTGGAGATGGACGCGGCTCCTGGCGTCGACCTCACCAAGATCCTGGCTGAGATGAGGGAGCAGTACGAGAGCCTGGCCGAGAAGAACCGCAGGGACGCCGAGCAGTGGTTCTTCAGCAAGGTGGGCCGGGTTGCCGGCGGCGCCGCGGGGTGGGGGACGCAGGGCTGTGCTGGAACCGAAGGGTTTTGCCTTGGTGCAGACGGAAGAGCTGAACCGGGAGGTGGCCATCAACACGGAGCAGCTCCAGAGCGGCAAGACGGAGATCACAGAGCTACGACGGACCATCCAGAGCCTGGAGATCGACCTGCAGTCCCAGCTCAGCACGGTACGAGGGGCCGGGGGGAACGCAGGGCCGCGGGGCGGGGGGCGCACGGGTGCCGCCATCCCCGCCACCCTCCGTCCCCCCTGAACCCGTCCCTCTCCTCCGCACGCAGAAAGCGGCGCTGGAGGGCACCTTGGCGGACACAGAGGGGCGGTACGGCGCCCAGCTGGCCCAGCTGCAGGGGCTGATCAGCGGCGTGGAGGAGCAGCTGGCCGAGCTGCGCTGCGACATGGAGCGCCAGAACCAGGAGTACAGGGTCCTCCTGGACGTCAAATGCCGCCTGGAGCAGGAGATCGCCACGTACCGCCGGCTGCTGGAGGGCGAGGACGCCCAGTACGTAGTGGGGCTTCGCTTGGGAGGGCGGCTTGGGAGGACACGGGTGATGGACCCAGAATGTGCTGTCTGGGGACTCAGCACAGGGCCTGTCTCTATGTTCCCACCAGCCATGGATGCCCAGTGGCCCTGTCCCTGGTTTCTGTCTGCAGTGAGATGCTGTAACGGGCACCTTCCATGCCCTCCAGGAGACACTGAGCAGAGCAGTGGTTCCAGCACTCGCTATGAGCCTTTTCTGTTTTCCTCCTGCCTGAACGCTGAGCCTGTGTCAAAACAACAAAAACAGTTGGTCCCTAACTTCTCTTTGTTTTTCTCCTTCTCTTGCAGCATCTCTTCCCAGTATTCCTCCGCTATGTCCTCACACTCTGGCAGAGATGGTAAGAACCTGTTTGCATACATTTCTAACAAACACATCTGCTTTGAGAGCAGCTGCCAGGGTGATGGAGTGAAAATCCCTCCCTGGGCGTGCGGTGCCACCTTGCTGGTCGAGCAGTTGAGAGAGCTCGTGGGCACCTTCCAACTGCTGAGCACAGGGAAACGCTGCCGGGAAGGGAAATACCTTGTACTCCTTTACCACAAGAATGATTTCCCCTAAACGGGCCTTGTGATCGAGCAGCTGGTGCTCTGGCTTTCCACAGCATTTTCCAGCACCTCGTGGAATTTCCCACATCTTCTTTAAGAACGTGCAGCATCTGATAACGCGTTAAGACATTCCCCTCCTTCCTGCCCCCTGATTAACGGCGCTCTGCTTTCCTCCTGCAGTCACGACGTCCTCCCGCCAGGTCCGCACCATCGTGGAGGAGGTGCAGGATGGGAAGGTGGTCTCCTCCCGCGAGCAGGTCGCGCTCACCACTCGCTAGGAAGGCAAAAAGCATCCTGGGCCCTCGACCCAGGCTCAGGAGAGCGGCGAGCTGAACCCAAGGCCCCGTGCGAGATGGGGTTGTGCCCCCGAAAGCTCTCAGCTTCACCCATCCCCTCCTCCTCCCTGTTTTACCCTAATTTCAGGCGGGTGCTGCCGTGCACTCTGTACACATTGAATAAAGCTTTTCTCCTCGTTCATGCAACTGCAGACTTGTCTGTCACTGATACACGATCTCTCGAAGCCTCGGGGTTGTGTGTTTCTGCCAGGGAAAGTCCTAAGAAACCACAAGAAGCCAGTGAGAGGAGGGGAATGGGGGGATACGTGTTCCGCTGGGAGCAAAAATAATTAGAGCCAGCTTTTTCCATTGAAGTCATTGCCCATAAACACACGGGACTGACTGAGACATAAACCAGGTAAGTTTGCTACTTGATACGAAATGAAGGATGATATTTGAGGTCAGCGTGCCACAAACCCAAAAATTAAAGCCAACTAAATAAAGCCTACTTCTCCAGCTCGTGGTACCACATAGAGTCACTTTCACCTGTAAGCTGAACTTAAACGACTTCAGCCCGACTGCCACTGTCACGTGTGTCAATCCAGGACACGAGCACAACCTCAGACTGCTTGCAAGTCTTATACGTACGCGCTTTCTGTCTTATTTGACCATCTTTAAATCACGCTCAGGCACATGGTATGAAAATTTTATATAGGTCTTTTCACGCTGCCTGAGGGCTGCGCTTAACAGGTTCTAAAGTAACCATTGCTTAATCCACAGAGGGATGAGTAGCAATAACTTATTATCACTACGGCATCTAGGAGCTCACTGCTGAAATCCTTCTCCAAACACACGAGCGAGTCATCGGCTGTCAGCAACGTCTGGAGGCGAAGTGGTGATGGAGAGCGACAGTAACCAAAGGGTACGGCGCTGGTCACACATCCAGCAAACGTGTCTTGTGGGCTGGACAGGAGACAAAATCATCTCAGCCCCAAGAGCCTGATGGAATCATTTACATCCAACTTCATGCTTTCCAGCCAGTGGCACCTGGGAGCTCTGTCCAGTCTTGGACTATGGCCTCATGTTCATCACCCACCTAAAAATACAGATTTGGGCCTTAGCCGAAAGGAAAAGGTAACAGTTTGCAGTAAGTCAGCTTCCCTTCGCTTATAATGATATACAAGTGGCTTCTGCAGCTGAAGTTAAGCACGTTTGCCTCTTGGATTATTGTTGGTGATTCATTCTCCTCATCCTCCACAAAGACATTTTGACCCTTATGGGCCAATCCCAAAGGCATTTCAACCCTCAAAGAACAACCCCAAAGGCAATTCAGACCTTTGTGGACCAATCCCAAAGACACGCGCCCTGGCCTGAGCAGGCTCCTGAAAAGCACTGGGCATGACAAGACAAGCAAAGGAGAGGGAAGATGATCGAAGAAGTGGGGAACCTGCCAGGTCTTTGCAGAAAAGGGAGTGTGAGGAGATGTTATCATCCCGTATTATTGTTTAGCAATTACAGAAAAGGGTAGGAAAATAAATGCAGACCAGAGTGGAGAGTTCATTGGCTGTATCACGCTCTTCCCTCTGCTGGGATAACAGACCTTCCTTGCAGAAACAAGGGGTCTTCCAACCCAAGTGAGGTAGACGTGCCAGTGTCAAACTTGATCTATAATAGCAAGAACGAATAATAATTAATAACACCTAGAATGAATAGCATGTTTCCCATCAGACAGTTGTTTTTAAAATGCCCTTGAGAAGGATAATTACTGTTATTACTGTTATTACTGTTTCCGTCCTACAAAGCATGAAATTGAGACTCGGAGAAGCTGAAGGATTTGCCTGGAGTGATTTGCAAAGCTGGGATCAGAACCCCGGAGCGCCTGGTGTCATCAGCCAGAGGCAGAGCAGCTGGGGCACAGCCAATAACACACAGAAAAAGAAGTGCAATGACAATCACATCAAGAGCTAGAAAAGAAAATCCTTTGTAAATAGCAAACGCAAGAATTTTCCGTACGTGAAGCAGTGAAATTCAGCTGATAATGAGCACACAGGAGCTGGGGCTGCTTGTAGGTCTCGCTGCTGTTATCGGGGCTGCCTGACAAGGCTCTCCCAGCGCTGCCCGGGCCAGGGGACACACACGAGCCCCCCCCGGTGTGTTTGGGATGCTGGCCACGTGTGGGGTGATGGCACCGGCAGGGACTCGGGGCTCGGTGTCCTGAGTCACCAAGTCTCCAATGAAGTTCTCCTGGAGATGAAACCAGCTCATGACTCAGGGAATGTTTGTAATAACGTGAAATGCTGGATCTCCTTCTTAGGGACACATTAGACTTTATTTACTTCATAGGCGTTATCTTAAGAAACAGTCCTAAATATCCTGAGACTACCAAATGATTTCTCTCTGGGAAATCTAATCTTTCTGTCTCATTTCCATTGCCCTTTTGAATCCGGTAATTTTGTGCAGAACAACCCTTGGGAACAAGGCCACAGCTCCCATCCTCTGCCACCGTCCTACTCTCCTTCCCAAGCACAGGACAAGACGTGGATGTAAAGCTGAAGTATAATTCATTTCCTTCTATTTTTTTTTCTTTTTACAAAGCTGATTAAACGGAGCGGCACCTTTGCCTAGAGGAGGCTTTTCTGCTCATTTGTTACTCGAAGTAATAATTTTCCCTCGTCAGGCCTGCGCTGCCGTGTCTGAAACGCCCGCGGCAAACGCTCCTGAGCCATCGTTCCTCCCCTCCCGCCGCCCGGGGCACGGCGCTGCCTGCGAGGGGACCCCGAGTCAGCCCAGGACGCTCATCACAGGCGCTGCCCGCGGCTGTGGCGAGCAAATTCCCCTCCGCAGACTCCAGTCTGGAAGTCCATAAAAGTTAATTCTGGAAAGAACCCTCTATTAGGCATGTAGATACCGTCATTAGCAGATGTCCTCAGAAAAAAATTAAAATCTCTTTTAGGAAAATGAGGAGTGTGACGGCTGGCAGGGCGCTGGTGTAAAAGCAAGAGCTGGTTTTAATAAAAATTTTGAATTTTAGGAAGGGAAAGAGCTACCACGAAGAACACACAAACCCAGCAAAATCAAGAGTGAAATTATTATTCTCCTTTACAAAATTCTGATCACCATCGGCTACAGAGACCTATGGCAAGGTTTGAATTTTTCTTACTAAAAAATGAAGCACTAGATATTTCTGAAATAAATGAAATTAAATGTCAGCTCAGCATTAATTTTACCACTCTCCTATGGAAAAAAGAGGAGATTGGGGCCAGGGCGGCAGCCGGATCCCCTCGGGATCTCAGCGCCGGGACGCGCCACGGCACCGGCTGCGCTCGCTAATTACGGATGTAACAAAGGACGGACGTACCCGGAGTCCACGCCACATGTAAGGTGTTCTGCATTTGCAGTGTCAAGATAAAATCAAGACTAATGAACTTACCCAAACGGCGTAAGTAATATTTCTGAAACAGGCTGATGCGTCCTTCATGTGGCGCGGCCAGGTGACCTGGATGCCCAAGCCAATGCCCAACAACACGTGGGTGAAAGTCAGCCAATATTAGCGTGGTTGTATTAATATTATTAATAAAATGAAAGATTCAGATGACAAAACACTTTAATTATTTCACTTCTTCCTCAGTTCGGCATTCCAAGATTAAAAAATAGGTTTAATATATTTTTAAAATTATCTTCTCTAGTCTCTTTTCTAAATTTAACTTATTTCCTCAAGATTTCATTTGGACAATTTCCACGGTGCTGGTTGGAACTGGGTCAGAACTATCCAGGATTAGGCTGCTTCTCAAATTCTCCACACTACTGTTTCAGAAATCTTAAGAAACATCCTATGTAGCTGTTCCCTTTGGCAGTGAATATTCATAGTTAACTGCAACATTTCGTACTCAGGAAATACCCTTTCCTCTTTTATTTCGGATAAATATTTGCATATTTTGTCTGCCCTGGAGAGCAGCAAGACAAACACAACGGGATCTCCTGTCTGGAAGGGGATGTTTTGAGGCAGAAAGAGAAATAATAAATAATCCTTGGTACACTCAATATTTTCCTGTGTGCTCCAAGAAAGGAGCATTTTGAGGTGTGATGATGGGCTGGATCCTCATTGTGGTGCATGTGCGGGGGCGGCAGGTCCAGGGGGGTCCCCATGCTCTGGTCACAGGGACCGTGGGGCAGCTGAATGTGGGGACACCCTCAGTTCCGCTCACCCAGGGGTCCAACAGGCTCGTGCGGGTCGGACGCCTTTCCCAGAGCTTTCACTTTCCGGGCAGACTCGCCCACGTCAGGGATGGGTAATTGCCATGCTGCTTCACTCCCCAGGCGCTCCTGGGTATCGCCGTTTTATTCTGTGCCACTGTTGTTTAGTCGTCATCACAAGTCAGACCTGATGATTCAGGAAGTAACATTTTTGATGTAGTTTTGAAACATGCTTCTGTTAACCAAAGCATCTTTCTGTTGTGGGATTTCAGGAGACAAACGCCTTTGGGGAAATATTTCCGGCTGAAAAAAAAAAAAAGAAACAAAAGGAAAAGTATTCGCCAGGTCGCAAGGCGGAAGAACAAACAGCCCTTCTCCGGTGGCAACAGCCACGGTATAAATAGAGGGCTGTGGGGACAGAGGGATCACTCTGGCATCCCGCAGCGATCTGTGCGGCTCGGAGCTGGATCCCGGCGCTCCCGCCATGAGCTGTGCCGTCAGGCAGGTCGTCACCGCCTGCTCCCAGGGCAGGAGCAGCGCGGGCAGCTCGGCGGCCGGCAGCGCCAGGAAGGTCTCCTCCTCTTCCTCGGGAAGACACGCCGCCTATGACTTCGGCGGCGCGGTCGTCAATTTTTCCGGCGGCAGTTTAAGCGAGGGATTACTTGGGAAGCAGCTGAGCGCCGGCAGCGCTGCGGGCGGGAGCTTCGGAGCCACGCAGAGGGCTTGTTCCACCATGGGATTCGGCGGCGGGGGCATCTGCGCTCGAGGCGGTGGTGGTGGTTTCACCAGGGCCAGCGCTGGTTGCGGTGATGGGATCTTATTTGCCAACAACGAGAAGGCGACGATGCAGAACCTCAACGACCGCTTGGCCTCCTACCTGGACAAGGTGAGGCTCCTGGAGGGAGACAACGCCGACCTGGAGTGCAAGATCAGGGAGTGGTACGCCAAGGTCGGGCCCAGCTGCGAGCCAAGGGACTACAGCTGTTTCCACAAGGAAATCGAAGACCTTCAAAACCAGGTAAACCAGTGTTTTTCAAGAAAATGCTTATATTTCTTTGGGCTTTGCTGTCTCATGTGGATAGATCAGTGTCGAACGGCAGAGGCAGCAGCTGTGTCTCTGGAGGTGCTCAGGAAGCAATAATTTCTATAAAACGGGCAGGTTAAGGAAGGAGGATGCTGTGTTTACAGAGCTGAAGTTTCAGCCCAGCCTGCTCCACCAAGCTGGCGCGCAGGTTTCCGCACTGTAATGCCACCTAACTGATCAATAATCCCAACATCTGGAATCATCACAAAATAAGTGGGTTGCATTACCCCAAGTGGATGTTTCCTCCAGGGCCTTCTGTAGCCAGAGGAAGCCACAAGCCCACATCTCCCTCCTGCATTTTCTTTTCCAGATCCTCTGTGCAGCCATGGAGACGAACAAAATCCTTCTGAGTATCGATAACAACAGGATGACTGCTGACGACTTCAGAGTGAAGTGAGTACAGTCCCGTGCTGGACCGAGGGGTTCGCGCTGCCTGGGGATGGTGACGGGGAAATCCCAACACCCTGCTCCTCATGCTGCTGCATTCAAATGCAAATCTCTGCGAAAAGCACAGATACCAGTGACCATGTCCATAGCATTGCATGCCTGAAGCTAAAGAAGAGCGTGGTCCTAAATTTTTCCCCCGCGAACTCAACTCAAGGGCTTGCCATGGCTTACTGACATGCTGACTTTTCTTTATTGCCTGTGGCTTCAGGTACGAGACTGAATGTGGTCTCCGGCAAAATGTGGATGCAGATATTTGCAATTTACGCCCCGTCCTGGATCAGCTGGCCAGCTGCAAGACCGACCTGCAGCTCCAGTGTGAGGCTCTGACTGAAGAGATGTGTTGTCTCAAGACGAACCACGAGGAGGTTGGATTGCCCCTTACCCTTAGAGAAATGAGACGAAAGAAGGAAAGTCCCTTCCTGTGTGAATATCACTGATACGGTGCGCGTATTCTCTGCAGGAGATGAGCTGTCTGAGGAAACAGGCGACCGGAGATGTGAGCGTGGAAGTCAATGCCTGTCCCGGCCCGGACCTGCGGAAGATCCTGGAGGACCTGAGGTGCCAGTATGAAACGCTGATGGAGCGCAACCGCAAAGAGACCGAGCAGTGGTACGCCTGCAAGGTACTACAGGCACAGAGCTGTGCCCTGCTCTGCCCACGGGGGAAAAACGAGAGGTTAGGAATGTTTAGTGGTGGTACCTTAATATCAGCAAATCTGTTGTGCATGTGCTGCCCACGGTCAGGGCTCTTCTGCTCATGGCAGAGGGGCCACTGTGCGGTGTTACAGGGTCAGAGTGGAATGAAGGGGTTTGGAAATAGCCAGGGGTGCTGCAGGGTGTGCACGAGCAGCAGTGAAGCCGACGAGATGCTGTGGTGAGGAAAGGGCCGCTCTTTTCTAACTTTGCAGGCGGAGGAGGTGAATCTGGAGGTCGTCACAAGCAGCCAGGAGATCGAGTCAAGCAACAAACAGGTCACCGAGCTGAGACGTCAGCTGCAGGCCTTGGAAATCAACGTGCAAGCCCAGCTCACCATGGTAGGTGATGCCAGGAGGACGCGGATCTCAGACGCCCCGGCTCTCTTTAAAAAGCCGCACGACCAGAGTGGCACCTGCAACCAGACGGGCTAAGCCTGCAGCACAGCCAGGTACCTTTGTCTTGTTTCCATTCCCAGAAAGAAAACCTGGAATCCTCGCTGGCGGAAACCGAATGTCGCTACAACAAATACCTGGCTGAGCTGCAGAGCCAGATCTCGTGCGTGGAGCAGCGGCTGGCTGAGATCCGGGCAGAGATGGAGTGTCAGAACCAGGAGTACAAGACCCTCCTGGACGTCAAATGCCGCTTGGAGCAAGAGATTCAGACCTACCACTGCCTGCTGGAGGGCGGGCAGCAGGACATCATGTACGGGCCAGGCACAGGCAAATCTCCTTGCTTTGACTTACAGGGATATGAAAATTCAGGATACGCATGGTAAAATCAACACTGTGGTGAGGAACCAGTAGTGACCTGTTACCAGACAGGGCTGATTAGCAAGTCATGAGGCATTTGAGGATCTGGCTCTGATAAATGTCCGGAGTATGAGCCAGAGACCGTTCCCTGGTGTCAGGGCAGCCGGGAGAGGCCCCGGAGCCCTCCCAGCGCCGGGTGCAGCATCGCAGCTCCCCAAAGGGTTTTCACCGCGAGCTGGAAAAGGTCTTTTATGAGCACTGTCATTTACCTGAGCTTTACTGGCTTTGCCGCAGCTAGACAGGGTTAGGGACTGGCAGCTGAATTAACTGAAACAATAAATTATCTAAACAATTTCAGTTTCACACAACAATTTTAATTAAAGTTTGGGGAAATTTAATTTGTATGCAAAGCAGTTGGCTCTTCCCTGCCTCCCATGGCCTGAGATTTTGAAGCAGCAAGGTATGCTGTTAACCTTATAAATGGCTGCGCACGCACGTAACCGGCCCGCGCACCCACCTGCTCCATGAGTTTGGAAAACTACGGGTTTTAATGGTGCTGCCCTGAGGTGGGCTCTCCGGTCCTAAACCAGCTGCGTGAACAACCAGTTCTCGTTCCAAAACGCCAGTTGCAGTGGATGAAATGACGCTGTCAGAATTTGTCTCAGAGCCTCGGGTAACCCCGAGCGCATCAAGATGGAAAAGCAGCAGCTGTCAACAGGCAGGAGGGAGGATGTGCTAATTGCTGCTCTTAATGACCCTGGCGGTTTGAAGGGGAAGTGGCCAGGGGTCACTGGAGGGATGCGGCTAAAGCCAGCGCTCCAGGCCAAGGGCAGATCTCCGGGGTGTGAATGCCGGGGGCCTTGGTCACCAGCGCGGTTTCCTTTCCGCAGAGGGACGGTGGGCAGAGGAGGCCCCGCGCCGGCTGCTGGAAGGAGCGGTGGGCTCAAAGCCAGCCTGTGCCCACCCTGCCTGCCCTGAGCTCCACACCTGCAAGGTGAGATATCCTCTCAAAGCGTGACCACGACTGGCTGCTTCAGTCCTGCTGTGTTCCCGGGGAAGAGGAAGATAACAGACCTCCAGGCTTTTCTGGGTGGGCAAGAGGTGCTGGAGAGGGTTTGGTTTTCCTGGAAAGAGGCAGAGCGGGGAGCCAGACCTGCACCAAAACCATTCTGTGATTCTGGGATTCTCTGCAGCATCACGGGTGTGGGTAGAGCACAGGGATTAATCAGACCGCAGTAGAAAGCAGTGGGGAGGGATGCAGCTGCAGGATATTTATAAATCTAAGCATAGAAAATATATTTTATATTGGGGGTTAGTAGTAAATATGTTTAAATTAAAGACCTTCAGCACAACATGAAAATGAGGAACTGGTGGGGGAATCAAAGCCAACCCAGTATATGAAATTCAGCAAGCATGTAAAATTCAGCAAGTATATGAAATTAAGCAGTATATAAAATTAAGCAGGCTAGGGAGAAGAGGGAAAAGAGCGGTCAGTACAAGAGCAAGGGGCTGTAAGATGAAGCCGATGGGGTTCGTGGAGGAAGCCCCTGACCAAGTACCGCTCCTGCTCCCCTCGGCAGGTCCCCGCGACGAGAGCTCCCCCCCAGCCCACGGCTCGGCCCCCCCGGAGATCCCCGAGGAACAAACCGCTCCGAAAAAGCCAGGCAAAAATAACCCGACAGTTCCCAGTTCTGCTTACGGCCCCAGTGGGAAGGGACTCTGGGGACCGGCCGCCTTCCGCCCCGCGCTGCCGAATTCACCCGACGCTGCTCTGGGCCAGTCTCTGCTCTCACTCGGGCTAATCTGTTTTGCCATCGGTTGTCTAACAACTACCAAAGCTTGTCTCTAATAAAACTTTGCTACTACTGACAAAGCCTTGAGCCTGAGAAATAATTTCTAACAGTAAATAATTATACAAATATTTTAAAAATTGTTACGCAGATAGTTGCAGTTATCACACACCTTTGGTTAGAAATCCACCTTTGATCTATTCCCGCAAAGAAATCGATACAAGGGAAAAAGAAAAATAAGCAATGATCCCATCTGTTGGGTTTGTCCTGCTGAATTCCCTGGCTGTGGGACGGGGATGGGAGGGAGGGAGGAGGGAAGGGACCGGTGATGGTGCCGAGAGGGACGTTTGAGACCAGAGCAGGAGGCGTAAGGTGAGACATGAAGGAAAAAGCCATCCAGAGAGGACGGACAGAGCGTCAAGGCAGCCGGACTGATGATCTCCCAGTGAAAGAGACTTCTGAGCCAAGATGGAGCTTTCATTAAAGTAGGTGTGTGCTAATATAATAAAATATACTATAATATATTGTAATACACGACACCTTCGAGTTATTACGAATGGGCAGTAACAGGATAAAATCAAGAACAACAAGTTTTCCCAAATAATACTGAAGTAGTAATTTTGAAAGCAAAGCTCTGCTGGGTTTGACACACCCTTGTGGTGGAGGAAAACAATTCCCAAAGAAAATGCTAAATAAAGCACCTCAAAACGGATTTTCAAAAAAGGCGAACAGGAAGAACCAGCTGGCAACATGTGGGAAGATAAAAGGGTGAGACAAATGATTATGTGGGAGAGAATTCTTTTAAAAGTCAGATACAATAAACAGCCAGGGGAAGAAAGAAAAAAAAAAAAGCTGGTATTTTATTACCACAGAGAAAGGAATGACAAACGCAGTCAGGAGCACAACTGCGTTCTGCTGCTTGTGCAAGCAAAGACTCAAGAGCCAGCCCGTCCCTTCTGGCCAGCAGCAGCATCTACCGAACGTGTGAACGGTGCCCACGGCCTGCGCTCCTGTGGCTCGTTAGTCCTGTCCTGTAATGAGACATTGGAGGGGGTTTGATGACAAACAAAGCAGAGGCTTCTAACAGGAGTACCTCAGGGGACACGATGAGCCCGAATTAATGTCTGTTTCTAGAGCAAGGAACAGCGCAGAGGTGTCTGGAATGACAACACAGGACAAGCCAGAGCTTCACCACACCGAGCTGTTCTCGTGGCAAAAATCACAGCAAAGATGGACTTCTGTTTCTCGCCCTGAGCCCTTGCCCTGCAGAAAACTTTGTCTGCTCATGGGTCACCTCCCGTGTGCTAAAACCCCCCTTAGGGGGGTGGGCCGTCCCCAGTCTGTCCCACTAACAGACACTCGTTAGCCCTGTGGGGGTAATTGCTCTAACGCGCTTCTGGACAAGGTTTGTGTTAAATACTTTCTCTCCTAAGTTCTGTATCTGCCACACCACTAATGATACCCTGCATTTCAGTATTATTGCACCCGCCTCAGCGTTAGCACAGCACCTCTAAGGTCAGCGCACGAAACGCAACGCAGAAATGAAAAGGTGCCTTCCCTGCCCAAAGAGTTTATAACGCGGGCAGTGATGGGAAGTGATGATTGTGGAAACAGCACAGGGAGAGATGGGGAAGAGAAGATAAATGAAGCACAGAGGACGCGGTGCACGGGACAAGAGGACGTGGGACACTGACTGCAGGCAAACCTGGATCCCGCTCCACAGCCCCTCACACCAGCACAAGGGCACTGCAGCCTGTAAAAGCCTCACTGCGCCGCACAAGGAGCTCGCCCTGATTACAGGCACTGCGCTATTTTAATAGCAGGCCGTATGCTGGTGTGATGTATAAACCACAATTTCTCTATCGAAGTCTATTTTATAAAGCACGCAGACAAGTACAGTCTCACCCACACCCACTGTAACTATCTGTGGGGTTTGTGTTTGTGTTTACTGGCTTGTCTAACATTTATGAGGAATTATGCAGAGAGTAAACTACCACTGTAATCAAGCAGGAGATTTCTCAGCTCAGCACAGCGAAGGATATAATTTAAACTGCCCGTACGAGCCACATATTGAAAGTGTATTGAAACTACAAGACTTTTGAGTACAAGTACGAAATAAAGACAACAAGAAGCTGCACCGGGGCCGCCGGTCTGTCCTGTCCCTCCGTCCGGCATCTGAGCGCGGGAAGCGCCTGCACCCTCCGGCTCTGCCTGGCAGGTTCTGGTTTGACGCCTGCGGCTCTGCCGGCAGGGACTGTAGAATAAAGCCTGGTTTGTCCTCCCATCCTAAAGCCGGGTTTTTCCTCCCATCCTAAAGCCTGGCTCTCCCTCCCGTCCTGCCCTGCACACAGCTGCCCACGCAGGACTGAAACTGCTGCAGTTTCCTTCACCCATCAGTGTTCCCATCTGTCCCAGCACAAATTCTCCTGCGCTCTTCTTCGCCGTGATAATCGGCAGCGCTCCCAGAGATGCAAATGCTGGCGAGCGCGGCTGCACTTTCACCGTCTGGCAGGCGCTGGGAGGAAATTAAAACCCTTCACAAAAGGAGTCAGGGAGGATTGTGAGCTTCAGTAGGAAGAAATCCGGTTCTGTCCACCTCCGTGTTCTGCTGAACGCGGAGATGTGAACAGTCAGCAAGAAAGACACTGAAACGGAGCAGTCAGCTCGGTCTCTGAGGCGTATTTAAGACCTAGGATCATGCTGTTACCAAACTCTTTGTGATAATTATTTCACTTGCCTTACAGGAGTTTTGCTAAACATGGTGGTATAAACCAATGAGTCATTAGCCAGAAAAAAAGTAATGGTCTGCATTTGAAGGATGGGAGCTTGAGGTCTGGAGCCAGCTCTGTATCACATCAAAGAAGTGTTTAATAAGTGATGCCTAATGGCTATTATGCAAATTATTAGTGGTAATTACAAGTGACAAGATAAAATCATGTTCCAGTGCGGTTGCACAAACATCACTGAAGCAATGCTTATGAAAGCAAAGTTCTGTCAAATTAGACACACCCTTCTTGTAGTTGACACAAGAAAACACTATCAGCTTTGATAAGTAAAGCGAGCAGAGCCTGGAAGAGACAGGCTGACACTCTGCAAAATGATGTGCAGGGGGACAGGCCCAGTTCCCACGGGACCAAACTTCACTGCCCACAACATCACCTGAAAATGGAGCATCTCCCGGCCCCCTCCTGAGCTGCCCATCGCTGCGGGTCCATATTTACACGTTACCCCTTCGTCCTCTTTCAGATCTCGCTTCTTTCCCATAATGCCCACAAGACTTAAGAGCGTTTGCACTGACGTTGTGCCCAGGTTCCCAGAGAGGTGGTGGATGAACCACCCCTGGAGACATCCCAGGCCAGGCTGGACGGGGCTCTGAGCAACCTGAGCTGGTGGAGATGTCCCTGTCATGGCAGGGGGGTCTGGGGGAGCTGGGAAGGTCCTTCAACCCAAACTGTTCTCTGATTTCCCCCTGTCTTACATTTGAGGTTGGAAATCCTTTGGGATGAGGGCTCAGCGTGGAGCCTTGGAGTGCAACAAACAGCTGCGGCCACCAGCACAGCGCAGGAAAAACCCAGCTGCTCTGAAATACAGCCTGGTTCGGCCGGGAATGGCTTTTGGATGCATTTGCTGGCTCAGTCCCATGTCCCAGTGCAGTCTCCAGTAAAGCTCCAAAAAATGTAATTATATCCCAAATAGAAGTACTTTGGAAGAATTCTACGATCGCTTCTAAACTTCCCTGGTAAAATGTGATTCTGTAGCCTGTGGAACTTTTAGCCAGGACATATGCGAAAGGTTATTCAGTGCTGCAAACAAGCTTGTTTTGTGGAACAAGAGCTATCGCTTCTTCCTCTTAGGTAACTGCCGAAAGAAGTAGGTGCAGGTGCTCCTTGCCCACCCACAGAGAAATGCCCAATATCTGCAAAGTCTGTCCCTAAACCTAAAGGGCACGAGAGGCCCCGTCAGCGCAGAGCACCGCTCGGTGCAGTGCTATTAGGCAACTTTTTCTGAAAACCTACACAGCAGAATCAAAGCTCCAAGCAATCCAGACATGATATTAATTTCTGTTGGCTCTTACAGCCACACCCTGTCTTCAATTATACTCCTCAAAATGAAGGATGAAAGGCAGAGTTACTCCCTATCCTCCTTTTTGCTCCTGATTTTCACTCCTGTGGGTCTGGGCTGTGCAGGGAGCACAGGGATGTGTTTCTAGGAGGAGGATGGACTTGTATTTCAGGCACTACCGTCTCAGCCAGGAATCTGAGCTCTGAGAGACTCCAGCGAGTTATTTCACTGCACCAAAGGAATAATGAATATTCTAGGATGCTGCCAGGCGTCTTCTTATCATTTCTGATCTAAGGAAAGAAATAAATTATCTCACTGGAGAGCTGAGAGTCCTAGGGTACGCTGGTGGGAACACGAGCAGATCTCTGTGTGCTCGGGGACCCTCTGTGACCGCGGTGACAGAAGCCACCGGCACAGCAGAGGTGAGCGGGTGAGCGCAGGTTTTCTGTCCCTCCTGCCCAGAGGTGCCGGTTGCTCCCAGGGCTCCCTGTCAAGTGTCACACTCACCGCCCAGGAGGATTTATCACAACCGCTCCTGTAAATACGGACATAGTTGAGTGCAAGGTCACCTGTGAGTAAGAGCTGCTCGGAAATTCCACCCTGTAGGGAACAGAAGCCTCTGCCCCCTGGAGAGCAGAATATCCTCTTGTGACAGCCGTCTGCTGGAGATGGGGATTGGCACTGCCGGAGCCCGTTCTCCAAAGGCTCCTCCGGCGATTGCTCGCCCGGTTTCGGTGATCACGCTCCCACGGCCAGCCAGGCTGCGCTAATACCCAACACTACTCTGAACGACTCAGTTAAGAACCGCAGAAAGCTTTTCTCCTTCTTATTTTGTGCTCAACACAATCTCAGTAACAGCAAAGACCTGCGGGATCACATCTCGCTCCACCCAGGGAACTGGATATATCGCCCACGGATGCTCCCTTTCCTGCCATCTTTCTTTATCTACAGTCATCACAAACCGAGGCAACATGGACAGCAATTAAAGCCATTGAAAAGTAACTTCAGAGAGGTACTTCACACTCCCCAGGGGCTCCCAACGTGTCGCAGGCCTGGTCTCCGCAGACCGGGAGCAAGCTGACTTCTTGAGTTTGCATGGCCAGAGAAATATAATCCACAGATAGGGAATTAAACCCACAGGGGAATTACCTCAGTGGTTTAAGAGATCTCACAGCAAAGCCTTGTGCCAGGTGACATCTCCACCACAGCATCCCTGCTCTTCGCACTACTACAGTCACTATTATTCACACTTTTCAGAAGTGAGAATTTATATTAATTTCCCATTTTTCTGCCACATACTCTACCATAGCATGTGATATTAAAAATGTTTATTGGACTAAGAATAAAATAAATATAAGTTAATAAAAGATAAAAGGCACTTTGATGTTATAAATACCAATGTTTCTTCTTTGTACATAATCGAGGGCAACTTTTTTTCTTGACTTGTTGTAAAGTTTGCATCATACAAAAAGCTGATGACTCACAAAACACATTATTTTACTTTTTGGAATAAGCTGCTGACATGTAAAGTATCTTCCTTGTGAACTGGGATTTCTAGAGGGAAACTGCCCATGGGCTGTTTATTCTTGGCATAAACAGCGAGACTAGCCAGCCCCGTGGGAAGAAGAAACACCCGGTAGGTGACACCCCCTTTGGAAGGTATAAATAGAGATCTGCGCAGCCACCGGCCTGCAGTCGGATTCAGTATCAAGCTGTGCATCTTGCTTTGGGCTTTGGGTTGGATCTGCAGCTGGCCTCAAAATGAGTTGTAGCATTAAGCAGACAACGGGCTCTCTCAGGGGCAGGACCAGCGGCGGCAGCTGCGTGATCGGTGGCGGTGGTGGTGGTGGCGGAGCGCGGATCTCCTCGGTCTCCTCTGGAAGATACACGACTTGCGGGATAGGCGGTAGCCGAGGGTTTTCTGGTAGAAGCTACTGCGGCGGTGTGAATTACGGAGGAGGGCTGAGCACCGGCAGCGTGGTTGGGGGAAACTACGGAGGCGGCTTAGGAGCCGCCGTCCTCGGAGGATGTTCAGGCATGGGATTCAGTGGTGGCAGCGCTCGCTTTGGCGGTGGCATGGGAGGTGGCCTTGGGATCGGGCTTGGTGGAGGGGTAGGTGGAGGTGGTTTTGCTGGTGATGGCATTCTTCTTTCTGGTGACGAAAAGGTCACCATGCAGAACCTTAACGACCGCCTGGCTTCTTACCTGGACAAGGTGAGATGCCTGGAACAAGAAAACGCTGACCTGGAGTGCAGGATCAGGGAGTGGTACGCCAAGCAGGGCCCCTTTTGTGAGCCCCGGGACTACAGCTGCTATTACAAAGAAATAGAAGATCTGCAAAATCAGGTAACGTGGTTTCTCCGCTGCTTTCTCCCTTGTGAGCATCTCCCACGGTGTTGGTTCACAGCTTGATGCAGTTACCAAAAGTAACGTTTCACTGTTGGAAAATGCTTTTTTGTAAACAGCCACTAAGCCCTGGAGCTGAGAGGTAAAAACCTCGAGTGTTTGGACTGTTTCCATTGCTTTTATCCATCAGATACATCTGAAGGAGAAAATGTTCTCTTCATGGAATACATCTGGACTGGCTCAGTAGTCTTTCTGAATTAGGTTTGTGCCAGGATGTTTAATAGATACATGCCAAGAAAGCAACTTAAAGAGAAATAACTAATGGATCACATCGATTTGCCTGAATTTATACTATTCTGTCATCAGTCTTGCAGAATTCCAGTTAAACGTTATTTCTTCTTTTTACAACTTTACTCTTTCATGCAGAATGGGGAAATATCCGACACTAATTAAATTAAGATCAAAGAGGGCACTGCCATAACACATTTGGAGTACGCAATTTAAAATTAAAAACATTTGTTTGTAAAGTGTGTTTGGCAAAAATTCTAGGATGCCAATGCACAGAGAAGAATAAAGTGAAAAGAATCCAGGAAGCAGACAGAACGAGACAGACTTATAATTAAGTCGCGAAACAAAGCTTTTAAATCTCTTATCCATAAAGTAAGACTCAGATTTAAAAGACTAGGTGGATTGTGGCCGCTGCTGGACTTGAGGGCTGAAGGAGTGAATATTCTTTTCTTCCAGATTGTCTGCGCAACCATAGACAACAACAAGATCATTTTGAACATCGATAACAGCAGGATGACAGCCGACGACTTCCGCGTGAAGTGAGTGTCCCTCGGCTGCCCCCTTTGTCACCGACAGCTGCTGAGAAGGAGAGGTCGGTGCTCCTGCTCAGGACAGGCTGCAGGCTACGCAGAAAATCTTTCATCCACCGCCTCTAGAGCCGCCTTAATTAGTGGGAGTTCCAGAACGGAAAGTTTGGGCCAAGAAGGTATTTGTGGGTGGAGATGAGAGTTCTTCAGAAAGCAGAAGGGACCCACAGGAGGGGCCAGCGCGGCTCACCCGAGCTGCCGTTCTGGCTCGTGGTGTCTTTCAAAGGGGAAACTTCTGTTTATTCCGGTTGGGTGAGCGGCGCCTCCACCCCGCGCAAGAGCTCCAGAGGAGGAACGCTGAGAGCAGATTCAACAGAGCGAGCCCCACACTGCTTTGCTTAGCGTTCTGTGAGGCTAGTGAGGAAAACACCGCACGGAAGGCGGACGGTCAGGTGAAAACAGAGCAAACGGTGGTGTCAGGCACTGATTACCCTTCCTCGCGTTCTTTCTCGCTGCCAGGTACGAGACGGAGCTGGCCCTTCGCCAGAGCGTGGAGGCCGACATCAACGGCTTACGGCAAGTCCTGGACCAGCTGACGCTCTGCAGGTCGGACCTGGAGGCGCAGCTGGAGTCGCTGCGGGAGGAGCTCTGCTGCCTCAAGAAGAACCACGAGGAGGTAGGTCCTGCCCCCCTGCACCTCCACAGCCTCAATTCGTGCAGGATCCACCGCCCCGGCTCCCCGTGGTCCCCACGCTGGGGTGCCGGCTGCGGAGGGGCCGGTGGCTGATGGAGATGATGGGTGTTAATCAGGAGCTGTGGGTGCCCAACAGAGACCCTCTCTGGGTTGTGGTCGCTCAGTTTTTCCTTTCTTTTTAAAAAAAAATGACTCGATCTGGGTGGTGTTTCCAGGAGATGAACTGTCTGAGGAAACAATCGACTGGAGATGTGAGCGTGGAGGTCAATGCCTGTCCCGGCCCAGACCTCAGAAAGATCCTGGAGGAGATGAGGTGCCAGTATGAAACGCTGATTGAGCGCAACCGCAAAGAAGTCGAGGATTGGTATGAGTGCAAGGTGAGTGAATTTAGCCCTGACTTTCCCCAGCTAACACCCAGGCGATGGTTCCACAGTGACTGATTACGCATTAAAACCACGTATACTGTAACAGAGCGTTCAGCATGGGTTTAAATGGGCCAAGTGACAGAGAGGATGCTGCCACTGTGCGTCCATTCCATGGGGTGACAGGAATTGCTGTGTTAGTCAGACTTGAGGCTTTGCAAAGAAGTAAGTAGTGAGAACTGGACTATGGGAAGAGCAAGGGGAATGGCGAGCAGGTTTTACACTCCATTAGGATGAAAGAGCTCACCCAAACCTTCCTCATTTCTTGGTTTCTGCCAACTTCTCTGCTCTTTCCTTAATACTTAATCTCACTTACATGAAACACTCCCTGAAGCTCTTTACTCTGGATTGGCGATTTGCAGATTGAGGAGGTGAATCGGGAGGTGATTACGAGCGGTCAGGAGGTGGAGACGTGCAACAACCAGGTTACGGAACTGAGACGCCAATTGCAAGCCCTGGAGATCGATCTGCAAGCTCAGCTCAGCCAGGTGGGTGCTGAGCTGCTGCAAAGCTCAGCTCAGTTAGGCTTTGATGTAAGAATTCGTGGTTTAAAGGCAGCGTTTCTCACGCCCGGGTTCGCGTTGTGCCACATGTCGCTCCTCAGAGGGACAACCTGGAATCCTCGCTGGCTGAGACAGAATGTCGCTACAACAACCACCTTGCTGAGCTGCAGAGCCAGATCACGTGCGTGGAGCAGCAGCTGGCGGATCTGCGGGCAGAGATGGAGTGTCAGAACCAGGAGTACAAGATCTTGCTGGACGTCAAGTGCCGCCTGGAGCAGGAGATCCACACGTACCGCTGCCTGCTGGAGGGCGGGCAGCAGGACCTCATGTAAGCAGGCTTGAGACGCACCAAACGGTGCAATAAAACACCCGCGTCCTGGGTATCTCAATGTAAAAGCAAAGCGAGCAATAGGTGGAGGCAAAAGGGAAAACAGATTGAGAGCAGCAGGGGCAATGAAAAGCTGTAGTTCTAGTTTATCTATTTCCTTATCTAAAGTGTTGGTTTGCTCTTCCCTCAGTCAGCAAGGAGGAATTGGTCAGTCTTCGGGTCTAGGAGGAGGAGTTGCAAGAACAAGTGGAATAGGAGGAGGAGGTATCATTAGAACAAGCCACACTTACACGTCGTCTGCCCAGATACCCACCTGTGCAGCTGCGGAGATACAAGGTAAGAACTGCAACACTCCACAAGATTTCCAGAGCTTTCTCTATTCTAACGCAACAAAGGTCTTTCCCATGGAGCTTACAGATGTAAGGAGGGAGGGCGAAGAGGGATGGAAAGGAGAAGGGCGGTCAGCAGGCAGGCAAGACACAGAGAACGGGAAGGAGGGAGTGACATGAAATTTGGGAGAAAGAGTAGGAGAAAGCGGAGTGCTTGGAAATCAGGAGAAAAAGCAGGAATCGTGAGAATATTGGCACAAAACTACCGTATTTCAAAGGGAAACTTCCAGCAAACTGAAAAAGAAAGAAAGACAGACAGTGACAGTTGGTCCAGGAGAATGGGAGCGAGCAGGGGCTTTGTTCTGGCAAGGACCTTTTTGCCGTTCCCTCACCAGATTGAGCTGGTGCCACATCTGCGGCTTCCAGCATTGGGCATTTTATATAACAGGGCAAACCACGCTCAAACCAGCTACACATCCCATCTGCCCGACTGGCAGGTACCAGTCAGACCTCTCCAGGATGGGATGGTATTTATCTGAAATTCTAATCGAATTGGCTTGAGAAACGATCACGTGTATGGAATGACAGTGTGGGAAAGAATCTATTTTTGCCATAAACAAAGTAATGTTTCCTTTGATCTCTCCAGTGCCTTGCAGAAGGATTTGTGATTAAGCAGAGAAATGAGAATATTCAACAAGAGAACCCTGAAGCAGAGCCACGGATAAAGAGAGAGAATATTTACTGTACGCGTCTGCAAAGAGCAAGAAGCTCTTTTGTATTACTCAGCACTGCTAAGCAATGTGTCAGAGGGATAAGCAGAGCGTTGGGCCACATTCTGCTTTATTTTGCTATTTGCTTTTTTCCAGTCTATATTTCCGCATGTGCCCAACCACCACGACTATTGCTGGAGTTAACCAGTAGTATAATCACTAATGTACCTGCTGGTGAAAAGAATTTCTCTAATAAAACTTTGCTTCTGCCTGATGCAATCAAGAAACCTGTGTCTGGAACGTGAGTTCCTTTAGAAAATCAGGTGTTGGGCCAGGGCCACGTAAACTGGGAACTGCACTGGGAACAAAGCTGCTTTGTCGTAAGATCCTCCAGGATCCACACAGACGCCCGTGTGCTTCCCATAGAACATGGTGCTAAACCACAATTTTAGACGCATTTTGAAAGTCGGTGACGGCACATCTGGAGACAGGTTGCCTCGTCCCATCTAGCGCTGACACATCTGGGCTGTGCTCTCTCACACTTCACCATCCAGCCTGGGGACTGGGGTTAGGCTGAAGAGGAGATCTTGGTCTCCACAACTGATTAAACATCTGCTGACGGTTTATATTTTGATCTACCTTTTTCATTTTATAGTAATCTTCCCATTGGGAAAATGTCTGGAGGCAAAAAGTTTATTTCCTATCTATTTTCACATAGTGACTGAGTCATTTACTGGTCATCCCTCTATCTCAAAGAGTTTCAACCTGGGCATCGGGAACTGTTGAAAGATCCCATTTAGATCAAACACACCTTCTTTGGAGAACCGGGGAGGGCAGGATGGGAGCTGAAAAAGTGCAGCTCAACAGAGAATACAACGGAGCGAAAAGCCGGGTAGGGCCTTTGGATCCACAGAGCCATTACGGCTCAGAGCTCCCGAGCAAAGCAAAGATCCTCCCCTGACCAACAGCAGCCGGGTGGCTGGTGCCGAGTCAGCAGGGATGGGCACGGTGCTGCGTGTGCGTCTGGCACCGACCTGCCCAGCGCAGCCAGGGCAGCAGGTTGGGAACCCGGGGCCCTGGGGCGCTTCTGGTGGGCGCAGCCATGGGAAGCGGCCCTGGTGAGCGGGCAGAGAATGTCTGGGCTTGGAGAATTTTCAGTTGAAAGCCATAATGAGCTGGAGGGTGTTTTGGGGATTAAATCACCTGTTGGTTCAGAAAAGCCAGTAGCGATCGGTTTTACGTGTCCACTCCACCCTGCATGTTCACAGCTAAAAGCACAGCGCTGGATACGGCTGCTGTTAGTTCTGGTGCACTGTGATGTGGTTGTTGCAGAAAGAGTCATACTCACTTATGGGATGACCTGGCAAAGAAAAACTGGTTATTCCTTTCTCCTCAAAAGCTGGAGGTTATGAACAACCAGCCTTGCAGTGGGGGAGTAGAAAGGGTATAAAAAACGTTTCAGGACCATACATGGAGTGTCGTGAGGCACGCTTTGCTAGCGTGAGCTCTTTTATAGACACCAGTTTCTGTGTTACTACAGAAACAGGCTTAACACAACCTGAAGCCTTGCAGGAAAGCAGCATCTCCAAGGCCTGTAGCAAGTGTCAGAAGACGCTCAATCATTAATTTATCAGGGAACAGGTTAAAGTTGCCCTTCTCCTGCTGCACAAGACCACAGACAGAAGATGCCTCAGTGGTATTTCTTTTATTTCATCTGCCAGACAGTAAACCCAGTAGTATCCAGGGGCTGGAGCATAATAAGAAAATGCAGCACTGGAACAACTGCAATAATGACTTGAAAGTGGCCACAGGTAGAAGCTTTTAAACCAAGAGGCTAAATCAAGTCTTCTTTAAATACCCCTTGGTTGGGCTCCTCTGTGTATACCCAAGTTGTTCTCAGAGCTTTCACTGAGAAGCTAGAAAGCAAATCTCTCCCTTTTCCTTTCCCATTGTCTCCTCCTGCCTTGTTTAGTGAAAAAAACCACAGAGAACCCCCCGCTGCCCTTGCTGGCCTCAATCCTTCCCCATCTACCAGTCCCCACACTCTCATCTCTAAAAATACAAAGATCCTGTGCTGAGACTCTTCCAGTTTTCAGTCTTTCAGCTCCAGGCTACCCACAACACCCCAAACCTTGCCCACCTCTTGTGGGAGCCCCAGCTGATTCCCACCAGCTCTGGGCTCGTCTCCTCCTGCAAACTGCTGCTGAGACCCAGCTGCTCCACCCGACTCCTGTGTTCCTATCAAACCCTCCCCACTCCTCCCGAAGCGCCTGCGCTTCCACAAAGGAGCTGTCCTAAATTCCTGAGAGGTGAAGGAGACCTAATGACACGGCCAGAAGGACTCTAATGATCCAGACTTTACCAATGTGCCTCTGGAAAGTCCCCAGGGCCGTACAGACTCGGCTCCTGAGACGCTGTGATGTTGTTTGTGGACCTACGTGTTGAGATGCGTCTGGAAAGCAGCTCATGAGAAGGGAGCTTGTGATAAACAGTTCCCCAGCAAAAAACATCCTGGAAACAACCTGTATATTAAAGAGCTGCAAATTATGGAGCTGCAAACCTTGGGCTGGAAAATACATTTCCATGAGATTTCCATATTTCTTTGTGCTAATGAGACAGACCCAGGAAGCTTATTAGTTCAAATAATTGAATGAAAATAGGAGGGAAAGCTTAATTTTTTTTAAGGTCTTCAGAACAACTATTTAATTTTCTCTTAGCTTAACTAGTGGACCCATTTCCTGAAGACAAAAAGGGAAAACAGCAAGAAAGAGGGCAAGCGTGTGCCACGAGAGGATCCCGGGCAAAGCTGCCTGCTGAAGACCCGCAGCAGAAAGATGTGGGTCTAATGGATAAAGCTACAGGGTCCCAGGGGGACCAACGTACCTCCAAAGAGCAGGAGCCATCCCCTCTGCTCTCCGCACTAATTACCGCAATCGGCACGTAGACATCTTCCACTCCCACAAAGGAGTAAGTCATCCCGTGTTTCTGCCTGCATCGCTGTGATGTGCTAAAATGATAACTGGGGAGCAGGGGAAGGAATGTGCGCTCGCTTCAGAAAAGATGCTTGCTGCAGACAGCTCTTGGGAAACTCCTGGAGAATCATCCGCAGCGCAGGCAAAGCTTCAAGCCATGCAGCATTACATCAGTTTCGGTTCATTCCTACCACCACGCCCTGACTCCAATTATGTTCTCCAGTCCCAGTAATGAAATCCGTATATTCCTTTCTATACACAACCACTTTATTAGAGTTTTTACCTATTCCGAGCTTTTCGTATGAAGGGAGGGAGTGGAGCTGCCGTGCTGACACTGAGCACTGCAGACCTGGGTGAGCTCAGGCTGCCGCAGTCACGTTGTCTTTGAGCAAATCGCTCTGAGCAAATCTCTCTGTCTCCAGCCCGCTGGAGGTACCGGTGGAACGCTGCTGGCTTTCGTTGTGCTGGATAAGCAACGGCCAAGGAAGCAGAGATAAGAGGAGGCATCTTTTCAACACAGATAATGAGAATAAGAGCAATGAAATGATGAGCAAATCCATGAATTCTGGGATAATTCAGTCCTTCACTAAGTGGGATCATTTACTTGCCATAATGACAGTGATTCCAATGCACAGTCCTGACACAGAGTGAGGATTTGAGCAGGAGTTTGCGCTCACTTGTTCTCCGGTGAAGCAGGTTCGGAGAATCTCTTGCAGCGAACAGTTCGTGTCAGAAAGCCGTGGAACGCCTGTCTCCTGCTCTAGGACCAGCAGAAACAGGTTCTCCCTGCAGAGAAGGCCACTGCTCTTGAGTCTCAGCAAAACATCTCAGGAAAATAAGCCTAGCCTCAATTTTGATGCTAGAAGAGTGACAGGATTCTTACTTTTTAGTTTCTCTGCCTAGTTTTGATTTGGAGACACTAGTGATAGAGAAGAACCTCTAGTTTGTACTTAATCCCTCTTCTCCAAGCCAGTGTAGAAGTGCATTGGGCAGCGATTGCTCTGCCAGGTACACCAGCAATTGTTCCACATTCCTAGGACAACAGTCCCAAATCTCTTGTAGAACACAGCACACACTGACAGAGAAATCGCCCATAGGATGTTTCCACTCCCACTCACCATTTCAAAACCCCCACCTTCCCCAGCGCAACCACTGTCCATAAGGAGGAAAACTGCAGAAATATCTTTCACTGAACAACAGGAAATATTTAAAGTACTTTTACCTCGCTTTACACTCTCCACATAAAGAACGAAATCCTTTGTGAATTACTGGACCGTATATGAAGAAACTTTCATCCCCGGCCATTAAGAGATCGCTCTATGGTCTCGCTTGTCTCGTTAGCAGAGTGTTCCGGATTTGTCCCTTTGCCAATGGAGAGACTTACAGATTAATCTCTGCGTCTCTGATCTTTCCACAAAGTTCTTACCTCACTCCTCGTACATCATTCGAGAGTCAAACTTTGTACTTATTCTTTCTTTTTCATCTTTCGTATTCCAGCATCAGCACCCTGCACGAAAACTGCTTATTCAACTCAAAATAAAATGAAAAAAAATTAATGAGAGATAAAGAGCTCTTTGATGCAATAACCTTTAATGATTTCTTCCTGGTATATAATTTAGGACAATGTTTTTCCTGGCTTAATGTTGTAAGTTTGCATCACAAACAAAAAGCTGATGACTCATAAAACATTATTGCTCATGTATTTTTGAAATTAGCAAGAGACATGTAAAGTATCTTCCTTGTCTACCGGGATTCTTGAAAGGAAACTTCCCTTTGAGAAATTATTCTTGGCACCAATGGCTGGAGTCACCAGCCTTATGGGAAGCAGCAGCGGTGACACCCACTGTGGAAGGTATAAATAGAGATTCGTGGCAGCGGACAACTCGCAGTCTGATTTAATATCAAGCTGTGCATCTCGCTTTAGGCTTCTGCTTGCATTTCCAACTGCTGTCGCCATGAGTTGCAACATTAAGGAGACGATTACGGTGTCTAGCAAAGGCAGGAGCAGTGGTGGCAGCTGTATCATTGGTGGTGGTGGTGGAGCACGGATTTCTTCCTATGGGATAGGCAGTGGCAGAGGTTTTTCTGGAAGGAGTTACTGCGGTGGAGTGAATTACGGAGGGGGACTGAGCGTTGGTAGCTTGGCTGGCGGGAGCTATGGAGGTGGCAACTGCTATGGCAATGGCCTCGGGTTTGGCCTCGGAGGTGGTGTGGTCGTTGGTGGTCTTGGTGGCGACTGTTTGCTTTCGTCCTGCGATGAGAAGGTCACCATGCAAAATCTCAACGACCGCCTGGCTTCCTACCTGGACAAGGTGAAGTGCTTGGAGAAGGAAAATGCTGAGCTGGAGTGCAGGATCAGAGAGTGGTACGCGACACAGGGCCTGTCCTGTGAGCCCCGGGACTACAGCTGCTATTACAAAGAAATCGAAGATCTTCAGAATCAGGTAATCCCCTTTGTCGGTTGTTCCTCCTCTATTTAAAGCTTGTTTCTGAATTTGTATTCAAAACCTACTGCAATTGTCAGAGGTATCTTTGGTGCTGTGAAATGTCTTTGCAAACAAAAATTTTGCCAGGTTCCCCTATGATGTTGTTGAGTGTGGGTGCATATTAAAAATGCGTTCTGTGAGGTGATACAGGTGGGATAATACTCTTCAAAAGGAAAACGATGCTTTGTTCCATTGTGTTTTCATGATACAGTTCTAAATATGATCTTACCAAATGTGCTCTGAGGAAACGTAGTGGTGTCAGCCCAGCAGGGAGAGCAGAGCAAAGAGAACTATAGAACAAGGGCAAACCACATCAAATGCTGTATCAAACGAAGCATTATAAATTCTAGGTGAGAAAAGCTGAGTATTTAAAATGGATTGCTGCAGCGGCATAAAGAGCCTGATACTAAAATGTCCGTAATGAAAGTTATGGCTGATCTTAAGGCTCAAAGACACCAACTATCCTCCCTGAAGATCCTTAAGCTTGAAGCTGCAAACACCCCAGCCCGAATGTCGGCTGAGACTTCATGTCTCAAGGAAGGTGCTTTAGGGTTCACTTCTTTGTGAAGCATCTTTAGAACTTGCCTTCAGACATTGAAACTGGGAAGCCCCATCTCACAACTCTTCAAGCCCCAAGCTCTGCACAGTCAACATCTTTTCTTTACTGACTGTGAGTTAAGGCAAAGCCACCTGCGACTGCTTCTCTCAAGGAACAAGGTGACTTCAGCAAGAAGGTAACACAAAAAGGAAATTATGAACACTTACTACCTAGCTGCAGCCTAGATACACCTACGGACTGTGATGACAGAAAGATGTGAGACATCTCTCATGGTCTGCTCTTTTCCAGATTGTCTGCGCAACCATCGATAACAACAAGATCATTCTGGACATCGATAACAGCAGGATGGCCGCTGACGACTTCCGAGTGAAGTGAGTGTCCCCTGGTGCCCACAAACCCCATCGCCTCCTCCCTGCTGCTTCACCTCTCACTTGTGGAGTCCTGGTGCTCTAATTACAGAGACTTCAGACAAGTCTCTTCAGAAAACCGCATTAGGACAGGACGGAGTGATGAAATGCATTTTGCTCTTGGTCACCAAACCTCTTTTAATTAGTATTCTCGGGTAAAACATTTGGCAACAACGTTTGCTGGTGAGGGCTGGGGACCAGCACTGGAGGGAGCGGTCTTAGTGGTGTGGTTGGTGCATTTCCATCACAGACCAGTGCAGACTGGGATCGGCCAAACAGAAATACAGCTGAATAAGTGATATCAAACATGCAGTGATCAGGAGCAGAAAAAAAACAGATGAGGAGGAAATGCTTTCACATAACAGACACAAAGTGCAGTGCAGAAATGCGATGCACGGTGTATTCAGCTTAGCCAACAAAAGACAGCTGGGAGCGGGTAGGTGGGAAAAGAGATCTTTGGATAAACTGAGCACAGGCGATGTTACCGATCTGAATTTCTGCTTTCTTGCCCAAACCAGGTACGAGACGGAGCTGGCCCTTCGCCAGAGCGTGGAGGCCGACATCAACGGCTTACGGCAAGTCCTGGACCAGCTGACGCTCTGCAGGTCGGACCTGGAGGCGCAGCTGGAGTCGCTGCGGGAGGAGCTCTGCTGCCTCAAGAAGAACCACGAGGAGGTAGGTCCTGCCTGTCCCTAGGAGAACCTGACATAAAACTTTGCTTACACAAATGTGCTCTGAATTGAAAAGAGCAACCGCTTCCATGGCACAGCTTTCCCATCAGACGCCACTGGGGTTCAGGCCCGTCTGCCTCAGGGGTGATGCGGGAGCTCTGGCAGAGGCGGCTGCGGCTCCCGGGGCTGCGCTGGCACTGGGGATGCCCAGAGGGGGTGAACATTGCTGCTGCCAGCGAATGAGAAAAGAAATTAGCCAACAGATTTGTGGGGAAAAACTTGCACAATCTTCCAGCGCTTTTTACGGCCACGGCTGGGAGGGACCCCGTGCAGGGAGCGCTGTCCTTGGCCACCCAGCTCTCATCTTCTCCTTGGCTTTCAAAAGCCAGCGTGCATCTGATCGGGGTTGTGTTTGCAGGAAATGAATTGCCTGAGAAAACAATCAACTGGAGACGTGAGCGTGGAGGTCAATGCCTGCCCCGGACCAGATCTCAGGCAAATCCTGGAGGATTTGAGATGCCAGTATGAAACGCTGATAGCGCGCAACCGCAAGGAAGTGGAGGATTGGTACGAATGCAAGGTGAGTGACGCACATCTGCAGCAAAACCAACTGACACGCACATCTCAGGGCACAGGAGGGTTTCAGAAAGCAGACATG
Organism: Pampusana beccarii; assembly: GCA_013399365.1. Classification (NCBI taxonomy): domain Eukaryota; kingdom Metazoa; phylum Chordata; class Aves; order Columbiformes; family Columbidae; genus Pampusana; species Pampusana beccarii. Next base: position 215,207 of record VWYH01003720.1, on the reverse strand, counting down.
GAGACAATAAGCAGTTCTCCCCTTCCAGTGAAGCCCGAGATCAGCACTCCTTACAGCCCGTGTTCCACGGGAGACACAGGCCTGTCTGACCAGTTTGTTATGTTCCATTTGGAACAGCGGCATTTGCCGCAAGGCCTCGTGGTGTGCTGTTGGAACTGAGGTATTCCCCATTTGGATTAAAGAGACTGAGCAGTCACAAGGTTCACGTGACTTATAAGAAGAGCAAGCAGTACCCAGAGAACTTGCCCTGCTCACTTTTCTTTTTGCTACATGCTCACCGCATTCTGTAAAAGCAAGTCCAGTTTACTCAGATATTCTCTGAAGCTCTTTACTCTGGATTGGCGATTTGCAGATTGAGGAGGTGAATCGGGAGGTGATTACGAGCGGTCAGGAGGTGGAGACGTGCAACAACCAGGTTACGGAACTGAGACGCCAATTGCAAGCCCTGGAGATCGATCTGCAAGCTCAGCTCAGCCAGGTGGGTGCTGAGTTTACTGACATCGGGGACGCGGTCACAGCCAGACCTGCCAGCCCGCGTGACGGCAGTGAAAAGCTCTTTTATTATTACACTGGAAATCATAAACCCCAGGGTGACACTTAAATGAATGTTGTTTCTTTGGTTGTCTTGTTATCAGAGAAATAATCTGGAATCCTCTCTGGCTGAGACTGAGTGCCAGTACAACACGCTCCTCGGTGAGCTACAGAACCAGATCACGTGCGTGGAGCAGCAATTGGCTGAAATCAGAGCAGAAATCGAGTGCCAGAACCAAGAATACAAGACCTTGTTGGACGTCAAGTGCCGTTTGGAGCAGGAGATTCAGACCTACCGGTGCTTGTTGGAAGGAGGACAGCAGGACCTTATGTATGTAGATCTCTAAATGAATAAATGAAAATATCAAGGGTCTCTATCACATTGGGAATCTGAGATAATCCTTAGTCCATTTTAAGGCTTCCACTGAGATGAAAAAGTTTTCTCATAAGAATTTTACTGTGATGAACATTCAAACCTGAACTAAATGTCATTCCTTGGGATGTGCAAAGCAGACAAACCAAATCTGTTGGCTGCTAGTTACAATATTGCAACTGCTATATAGTATTATGTTAACATCCGTAACAATCTCATTTCCACAGTAAAATACGTGAGAACTGTCAAAAGAACAATTAACTGCATTGCATTTCCAAGCCAAAGGAGGGCACAAATGCAAAGTAAAATGAAAAAAAGAATGCAATGTAAACACCCTAATCCCTATGAAAGGCATAGTTTGAGACTCTGTGCCCTTTGTCTGTGTCATGTAAAGTTCTAAAATGCCCTATTTGACCCAATTTGTTCCACTAGTCACGGAGGAGGAATCGGAGTGGGAAGCGGTGTAGGAGGCGGCGTCATTCGGACGAGTCACACCTACACTACAACTACAGCGTCCCACTGCCAGCCCCAGGTCCCACCCTGCAAGACTGGAGATATACAAGGTAAGAGCCACCTTTCACGTAGGAGTTTGTTGCTTTCTAATAAGACCAGGAGACAACACACGTCAGTGGTATCTTCTCAGAAAGTCACTGTGCTACAGGCATGATCTGTTATGACGGATCCAGCTACAGCGCAGAACTGGCCGTGTCACTGAGAAAGAGGTTTAAAGAGAGTTCTGGCTGAACTGGAGTAGCAGAAAGTAAATGAGAGGTCAGAGAGAGCGGTGGGACTAAGAGGAGAAAGCTGGGGACGTGGGGCATAAAGAAAAGATCTGGGAGTAAAGAGGAGGACAGGCAAACAGAGCTTAGCAAGAGAGTCTGGAAGGAGTGAAAAGAAGAGCAAGTCTGTACCTTTCCATCCCCATTAAAACACAATTATTTAGGGAATTTCTGGGGTTTCCTGGGTTGTCTGCCAACTGCTCTAGTTTGACAGTGCATGCTCGAAACAAGGGCACCACCCTTGTTATTATGTTATTGGAAAGCTTTTATCTCTGTTCCCATCAAACAATGCTGGTACATTTTTTTCTCCAGTGACCTGCAGAAGAATTTGTGATTAAGGAGGAATGGAGTAGAAGATGATACAGAGAGAAACCCACAGACAAAACAGGAACACTGCCTGTCCACCGCTTGCCTCTCTGCAGAGAAAGTAGAAGTAACTCAGCGACGCTTTGCCATGTATCCAAAGGGGCCTTCTGGGGCCACCTTCTCTGGTCTGCTCTGTTCTGTAATGCTCTCTAGAAGCTACTTGAGTTAGTCAGGATCACTAATGCACCTGCTGGTGAAAAAATTTCTCTAATAAAACTTTGCTTCTGCCTGATGCAATCAAGAAACCTGTGTCTGGAAACTGAGTTCCTCTAGAAAATCGGGTGCCGATCCAGGTGCAAACCACAGCCTCAGCCGGGCTGGTTAACCCCTGCAATGGCCCCTGGAGGAAAAGCTGGAAATCCATGCACAGGGGTCATGTAAACTGGTCAGGGTCATATTCCAGTGGGAACAAAGCTGCTTCGCCAGCGGGAGCCAGCGAACGGCCTCGTGGACCCGGCAGGTCTTGTCCCCTCGTCCCTGCCCGGGCCTGCACGTGTTGCCCGTTCCCGTATGGGACCCTCCAGGATCCACATGAACAGTCAACTCAGGCAGACGCTTCTGTGCTTCCCACAGAGCATTCTGCTTAAATTCATTGCAGAACAAACAACGGGGAAACAAGTGGAGCTGGAGGTCATCAATGAAAGGAGAACAGAGAGATCAGTGATAGAAATATCCATGATAAAGCAAGCTTGGGATGGTGTGTATCCATAGAGTTACCCCTGGTGCACGTCTCCAGCTGCGCTCCAGCTGTGTCAGGCATTAAACCGCTGGCTGCTGAGCGTGATGTCAGCCAGACCCATTTCAACAGGTGTCTGCTGACCTCACCTGTCTGCAGGGGGAGGCTGGGGCTCTGCAGGGCAGACCCCACCCCGTGTGTGTCCCACACCCGCCTGGGGCCAGGGACCGCGCAGCGCAAGCGCCTCCTCTCTCGGTGGCTGTAAGCAGAGGCCGGAGCAGGCGCTGAGACGACAGCATTCGCATCTCATCAGGAATCTGCGCTCCTGAGACAGCAAAGGGGTGGTTGGATATCCGTAGCTGTGCAGAGACACCCACAGGGCGGTAAGAGCAGGTGACCCAAGATCCCTTTTTACACCCTGTATAACATGACACAAACATTTCTCACACCTACACACATGTAAAATATTTTTGAGTCCTTTGCTGGGAAACTAAGAAATGTTTGAAGCATAAAAGTGAGTGCACTTCTCCAAATCCCACTCCCGAATGTACCGCAGAGCTGGAAGAAAAGCATTTGTGCCGCTGCTCAAGGGCAGCTGATGCTCTGGAATAAGCAGGGAGGTGGGAACGGGGGGGTGAAGGGAGGATGGAATTTGGCTTTGGAGCAGAGGAGCAACAAGACTGATCCCCGACGGATTTACACACAAATGCTGCCTGTGCCAAAGAACAAGGAAATGGAGAAAGTGCCTGGTAAACACCGGCAGCCCAGACATCTGGGTATTTTCCAGATCTCTCCATAAGGTGTCACCTGTTCTTAAGGGAGAGATCCAAACAAAACACAGACCTGCCGGTCCTGTGCTCCTGTTCTGGCTCTGCCTGCCCAAGGAGGGTAAACTGTGTGTTATCGCAGTTCGTGAGACTGAGATCAGACACTGTGCTTAAAGCGGGACTTACATTTTACTGAGAGGCCGGGAGACGCAGACACGTTTGGCTGATACTATCCGTGGTTAAATGGAAGTTGCTGTTAGACTATAAAGTACAATAATATTTAATTAAAATAACCCATTTGGTGCGTCACTACATGGGATATTTGGAGATGCAGGAGGAGACGGACAATCCGGTGCAGCCTGGCTCTAGAGGGCACTCGGATCTCACCGAGGCTGCCGACGGGTGCCCAGGGTAGAGGTGTGCGGCAAACCCGGCTCTAAGTGCTCAGTTAAGCTGCTCCTAACAGAAAAACTCAGCTGAACAGACCAAGCAGTGTCTGTGGTACATGCTGGGGAGACCCTGAGAGCTGAAAACACCGCCCAAGCTCTCAGTCCTGACACCCTTCCCCCCTTTCGCTCTCCTGTATTGAATGGCCATATCTGCAGTGAGGTTGATGCGAGTGTGACCATCGCAGGAGGTGACACGGCTGCTCTCTCCCGTGTGTGACTGCACACAACGGCCGTCAGGCTGAAACTCACTGCGCCTCTTTGCCAAAACCTGTTTGTGTTTTTCCAACGGCACGGGTGTATTTTGCATCACGTCATTAGGCAGGAGCACAGTGAAACCCGGGCTCTCGGGGGGGTTCTAATTCTGTCACAATGACCCTTTGCTAATGAAGGTCCTGCTAATGAAGTAGCACTAGGTGAGGCCCCAAAGAGTCAGCGGTGCAAGGAGCTGTTTCGACCCAAAATGACAAAGTTCCCAACCAAAGGGTTTGTATTGTAAAAGTCTCTGGCAGCTCTGACTCACCTAATTACTGTTTCTATCATAATCACCATCGTTCCATTGGGTGGTGGATCTTTTGAAGCTGCCCTTTAATGTTGCATCAGTACGAGTCTCTGCAATAACGAATGAGTAACACATCAGGTATGATGTATGCAAGAATTATTTTCTTTTTCCCTACAGGAGAGACGTTTGCTGGATTGGACACGACTGACTCCTCACACACAGAGGGCAGCAGATCAGCTCCTGCAGCCACAGCCAGTTTTAACAGACGGGTTTGGACCATCAGACGTGACAAAAGGGACACGTTCCGGGGATGTTCCCCGTGACCACACGTCTCGGAGTGGGCAGATGCCGAGACTGACGCCCTGTCCTGCAGAAGAGAGCAGGAGAGGTGGGGACTTCGTCTCTCGCTTCGCAACAGATATTTAAAAACAATATTATAAACATGATCGAGCCCTGATATGTTTCAGCTAATCTGGATCAAATTTTCTTAGATTTCTCAGTTTTCAAACACCTAGCTTTTTATCAGAACAATAAAAAACTCCTCATCATTTACATTTCAGTGGAGAGAAGAGTTTCATGCTACGTGTCAGGCAGCTGAAGCTCAATGGTGTGTATGTGTATGTCCAAGAACAGTGTCAGACACAGCCAGACTCCAGGGATCGCGTTACTTCTTTACTATAGAGAAATATTTTTCTATGGATTATCTGGTGTTAATACAATTGCTTGATGATTTTATAATGGAAGTCAGTTTATAAGTTGTAATTATGAGGATGAGTCATATTCCCCAGATAGATCTTCCACAGTTTTTTCTCTCTGTGGCAACATAAGTAAGTTAATTTTCCTGACAAGAACTGACCAGAGCTGGGAAAGACGGAAGAGAATTCACGACCATGGAGGCACTAAAGGGTCCACCCTCCTCTTCTGGGCAGGAGTCGCAGCAGTTTCATCACAGGAAAAGGGAAGAGGCCACATGGCAAACAATTACAGCATCATCCACCCCCAAGGCACCTTCCTCCTCCTCCACCTCCTGTTTTGGCTGTGACCTGAAGTACAAGGGCAGGTCCTCCTGAACGCCACCGAACTCCCAGCTTTGAGGGACTAAAAAGACCAAAAAGAAAATTTTAAAAAGGCAAAAGAACCCCCAAAAGCAGGCCAAAAAAAGCAAACAAAAAAATGAAGCAAAAAAACCCCCAAAAAGCAAGCAAACAAACAAAAGAATGCTGCCCTGCCAGGGCAAGGTTACAGGGATTAAAAAAACCTGACTGCTATTTAGTAGGGACGTGGTTTAGTGCTAGGTTGTGGTTGGACTCGAAGATCCTGAGGGTCTCTTCCAACCAAAACGATGAATGCAATGAACGCATTAAAAAAAAGAAATCTGTTTCAAAACAAGTCCCATGTTTTAAATCCTGCCTTGCAGTTCAAGTCACACACACTTTTTTTTTTTTTCTATACCAGTGTGAGAGGCACAAATGGCCACAGCTTCTCTGGAGAAGCCCTTCAGAGGTCTACAGAGCAGAAAAGAATCCCCAAGAGCTCTTTAATACTCACAAGCACCACCCCGAGACTGCAGTGAGCACCTGCAGCACCAGGGGCTGTGGTAGCAAAGGTCCCAGCGAGGCAGGGCGGACGTGGACGTGCTGGGATGTGTTTGTGAGCAGCAGCTCGATGCTGCAATAAAACGCACCAGCCTGAGATTTCATAACGTTTCGCTGCCCCATTTCACAGGGACTCCTTGCAGTTCCTGCAGAGTTTATTGGGATCTCTCTTCAGGTTTTCCCAGCCCTCCAGGTTCTCTTCTGCAGGATTATCTCTAAATTTTGCTGGAAACATAATCTAAGATCACCGAGTTAGTTCAGTACGCTTGCAAACGCTCGGACAATCCTATGAGACATAACTGCAGAAGAAACCACCACCTCATACAACTGGTTCCACCTTACGGCAAACTTGGAAATAAAACATTCCCTTCAGGACCCATTTGTTCCATAACTGCTGCCTCTGATTCTGGACAGTGACTTTCAGATACACCGAAGCCATCAGGCTTCTTCTTTTTTAAGGAGCCAATCTTCATTCTTGAGGTGTGCTACCTGCACAAACTCTAGGTAAAAAATGGCATTAAATCTTCCTTTCACGTATTAAACATGAAGCTGTGAGGTATGTTGCACACAAGCATCCTCACTGATACTCAAACTATCCAGACATGTTCTTTTCCTGAACAGAAGACATGAAGTTTAGTCCACCTGAAAGGAACGACTCATACAAAAGGTGTAATAAAAAAAACAACAAACCCTTACCCTTTTGCAGAATTATACAGAACAACATAGAAATGTATCCCTGTCCTTATAACACAGGTGCCAGCAATCAGAAGCCAACAGTTAAACAGAACGCAACTCAATAATTTTATGAGCCAAAGTAGCTGTTAGTATGGAAGAAAATTTCGCGCACTTCAAGAGAAAAAGGTTTCTCACTGGAACACGCTAAAATTACAACTTAGACTCCACTAAGTTTCGTAGTGACCCATTTAAATCTCTACAAGCCTGAGAGGGCCTCGTGTCCTCGGCCATTGCAGAAATGAAGTTCAGACGAAACTGCAGGTGTGTCCTGTGCGGGGGCGGCGGCGCTGGGAGGGGTGTTTACGGAAAGCTGTTTCCACAAACACCTGCTCTGAGCTGTAACAAACAAACCTCTGCGTTAGCAACAACCAACAGGCCCAGCGAGAAAAGAATAATGCAGCAAATCAACGCAGGAAGGTGGGTAACGCACAACTAGTGGTGTGTTACACGCCACCCAGGCTCGGGTTGCTATAGCAGCTCAGGAGATGCTCAGCTGAACCATCCACTGCCATGTGTTTGAAAAAGATACGGTCTTAAAAGAAGTAGATGTAAGACAGCAAATATTTCCTACTTTGGTTCATGCTGCGCCCATGAGTGGTAAATAAAACCAAAGGAAAATGCTATTTCGATGTACATTTGATTGATTTAATCCCCAAAGCACCAACTGAACCTTTCTCCTCTGGGTCAGGATGTTTGTATTCGCACTGCAGAGGGAAAACGTCCTGACCTGAAATTCTGAAATGCCTTCAGGAGCGAGAACATCCCATCCCATCCTCACAGACGTGCTGAGAGAGGCTGGCCCAGGGTCGGACACTTCCCCAGGTCTCTCAACCATCCCATAACGGTGTTTGGTCCCAGCACATGAGGAGTTATTCCCTGCAACACCCCGCCACACTCCCCTTCCTCACAGCTTTCCATAGAGCTACTCTACAGTTGTCACACAATTCTTCATAATTGTTATTTAGAGAACATAACTGCAGATGTACGTTTGGAATAAATTGCCCACACATATGATATTTGCCAATGTTCACTAAGTTTTTATGAGAAATCGCAAAGATGGCAGGGAGCGGTTCGGAGCACCTACAGAACACATCCTGCAGTATGGTTTCAAAAGGCATGAAGCAATAGAAGGCTAAAAATAAGGAGTATACAGTATAATATAACCATAAACCAGAACCTATTAAAATATCACTTAAGTATGAAAAAATCAGCTGAGATTCCTTGACAAATATCTGCAAGGGGAAAGAGCGTGAGGAACAACTGCATTAATGAGAGACAGCACCGGTCATTACCGCCCCTTATTATGACGGTTTATTGTTGTGCTGAAAGGGATGTGAACAGGATGAGGTGAGTGGGATTAATTCAATGCAGATGACTGTAACTCAGTGGACTAGATCACAGAAAATATCTACCTAACTCAGAGCCACCCAAGAGAAATTACATGTTCTGTATCGATAAACAAATGGTCATGAACACTTTGGGTATGGGCGACACTGCCAAACATCCCTCTTTGGCAAATTAGCGTTGGCAGAAAATCTCCAGCTTGCAAATGCAGATGGCAAGAAGGTCCTGCCTTGACAGTGACACCCACTAGCGCGGGTATAAATGCGGAGCAGGCGGGGTGGCGGTTGGGGCTATGATTCCACAACAACTGTAGGACCAGCTTTTGAGTTTGAACCTGAATCACTTGCTGGTGCCACCATGAGCCACGAGTTCAAGGAGCCCGTGATAAGCTATGTGAGAACGAGGAATAGCAGCAGCGGTAGAACGGGCGGCACGTATTCCTCGGTCTCCACGAGAAGAAGCACTTGTGGGACAAGTGGTGGTGGCAGGTTCTCCGGCAGCAGTTGTGGTGGAGGAAGTTCCAGGAGCAGCTGTGGTGGAGCAGCCGGTGGTGGTGGCTACAGAGCGATGCGGCGCAGTAGTTACGGAGGGGGGATGAGCTGCGGTTATTACGGAGGGGGGATGAGCAGCGGTGGTTACGGAGTGAGCTTTGGATCAGGCGGGAGCGGGTTCGGTGGTGGTTATGGAGGAAGCTTTGGTGGAGGTGGTGGCGGCTTTGGCAGCGGTGGCTTTCCTGGAGGGAACGTGGGGATTCTCTCCAACGATGAGAAGCTGACCATGCAGAGCCTCAATGACCGCCTGGCTTCTTACCTGGATAAAGTCAGGAATTTGGAAAGGGAAAACTCTCAGCTTGAGCAGTTCATCAGGGAGTGGTACCAGAAGCAAGGCCCTACTGGTACAAAGGACTACAGCCACTATTATGCAGAAATTGAAGACCTTCAAAATCAGGTAGGATGTTCTTTGTCAGAGAAGTTTAAGCATTGACAGGCTTTTTGTGATTAAGTAAAATGTTGAGGCCTAGATATTCTCCTCTAGCTTGTGACTGCGACTGTGGAAACCAACAAGGTACTTTTGGACCTGGATAACACAAGGATGACTGCAGAAGACTTCAGGATAAAGTAAATATATATTCCTATATATATTCAAAAGCAGACACTATGATACTGGAATATGTGAAATTTTTCATAAATAAAGTGAGTAGAAGGACTGAAAAGCCAAGGGCAGGGCTGACGTTTCTCAATCTCCTTGGCGCAGGTATGAGACGGAATATGGTCTCCGGCAGAATGTGGAGGCCGACATCAATAGCCTGCGACCCTTGTTGGATAATCTGACTCTGAACAGGTCTGACCTGGAGATGCAATTTGAGTCTCTAAAGGAGGAGATGATTAACCTCAAGAAGAACCATGAGGAGGTAAGAGCCAGCTCCTTGAAATGCAAAATGCAGAGGAGCACAAGAACATGAGAAAAAACACATACATGTATATGTTGTTGAAAGAATCCATGATGGTTTATGAGGTCAGAGTAAGTTAACTGACTTCAAAACTGCTAAGTAACTTCACCATTTTCATTGACTTGCCTTGGGCCTGGGCTTTCTCTGCAGGAAATGAAATTGCTGCAAAACCAGTCAGGTGGTGATGTGAATGTGGAGGTGAATGCTGCTCCAGGAGAGGATCTGCTGAAAAAACTGAATGATATGAGGCAAGAATATGAAAATCTCATTCAGAAAAACCGTGAAGAGGTTGAAAGGTGGTATGAAATCAAGGTAAATGGTTAGAATCTGAATGTTCACATTACAAAAGGAAAACAATACCAACTTTTGGAAAGAACTTCCTGCAGGTGGATGACACTTTGAACGACAACATGCGTTGCTTTTAGGACATAACAGTAGAAGCCCTTTGACTAAAATAAAGGAAATCACACGTGGGCTTGAACTGCACTGGCAGAGCCACAGAAGGAAGTTTCAACAGCCTATATTACATGCCCTGCTTCAACTTGTGCTGCCAGACGCTTCCATGATAAACTACCATTGTAAGTAGAACTCAAAACCTCCAATTCCATATATTAATTTTTCAGATGGAGGAAGTGAGTCAACAAGTCCAGTCAAGTGGCCGAGAGGTGGAATCGAGCAACCGACAGATCTCAGAGCTGAGACGTGACTACCAGAGCCTGGAAATCGAGCTGCAGTCGCAGCTCAGCATGGTAGGTATCGACTGAGCTGATCCTCTGCCATGCAAAGCACATGTGAGCTGCTGGAGTGAGAGATCAGCTATAGGCAGCATCGCATTTAGTGAAGATGCATGTAAGGGTTTTCTCATTTGGGGCATAAGAATGATTTAATCCCTCCGCATCCCCATGTATAGTGTATCTTTTCTTTCATTCTCAGATACAGTCCCTGCAGTCCAACCTGGAGGACACAGAACGTCGCTACAACATGCAGCTGCAGCAGATCCAGAGCATGATCGGCCCCTTGGAGGAGGAGCTGGCCAGTATCCGCTGCGAGATGGAGAGTCAGAACCAGGAGTACAAGATGCTGCTGGGCATCAAGACCCGCCTGGAGCAGGAGATCGCTCAGTACCGGGCGCTGCTGGAGGAGGGGCAGCAAGACATCGGGTACGGACATTCAGATTCATTATCATGCACACAGGTGAAGATGGAAGTAGAAATATTTATATTAGGACCAAGTGCAATCGATTCATCATCAACGTGTTTACTACATTCACAAGAATTCATGTGGAATCTAAATGCTAGCAGGCAGTGTACAAAGCTATATTTTCTATACTTATTATGAACTGGACAAAATATCTAGGGAAGTATTTAGAACTATAACCTGTAATTTCTTCTCCTAAGTACAATCAGGAAGTACAGTTTTATATGAAAACGGAAGGTAAGTAAGAAAATGACTGCCTTTTCTAAGTACTCACGGTACATATTTTGAAAGACTTCTAAGGCTATTCATTATCTACAAATAACAGACGCCCTTTCCTCCTGACAGCACCTCCCAGGGGGGAGCCGGTGGTGGATCGTCTGGAGGACACGGAGGACACGGAGGACATGGAGGACACGGAGGACATGGAGGACATGGAGGAAGCAGCTGGTGCTCAGGTGGAAGAAGCAGTGGAGGAAGAACTGGAGGATCCCATGGAGGAACCTCCTATTCTGGAGGTGGAGGAGGAGGGAGCGGAGGAAGAACCTCTGGTGGAGCCTCTGGGAGCAGCTCAGGTGGAGGAGGAGGCAGGTCCTGCCTCTCCCGCTCTTCATCCTCCCATTCCCAGCCTGGCAGCCCTTGTGAAAGCCAAGGTAAAAACTGGAATACAAGAGCACAGCCTCCCATTCACTTTTTTTTTTTTTCCTGGAATAGCAGGAAAATATATGAAAACTCCCTTCCTTATTTGGAAATCTGAAGATATGTTTTGTGTTTTAAGGCCACTCTGACACCTGTTCTTATACAGTCATGTATTGACATGGTAGTATTTTCACAAGTGACTCGAATGAAGGGGATGTTATGAAGAGTTGTATCACAGGACCTGTAGAAAGAGGGAATGAAGGAGGAAAAGGAAAAATAACGCCCAATCCAGAGCAGTCAGGGAACCCAAGAAGTCAGTAGCTTCAGAATGAAGCCAAATGTTAGAAATGTAACTGGTATTACAGGGGCAAAATGATTAAAGGAGGGTAAAATAGCTGGAACACCGAGGACATTTCAAATATAAGGGGGATTAGCTGCAAAATCCTGAGGCAGCAAAAGATGGGGAGGGACCAAAAGGTCTTTTCCGTGTCTGATTTCATGGCTGTTGTTCCAGGAGGTGGAGAAAACATGAAGCTCTGCCTGGAAGGGAATAAAACACTGGAGAGAGGAGCGACAATGGAGGAGGTGTCCAAAGCCATAAAAACGATGAGGATGGGTAAGGCTCCGGCATCTCAAGCAAGCGCCTGAAAATGTTGAACATGAAGGGGAAGTTTTATTTTTAGAAAAATTCTTTTCTATTTATTTCTTACCAAGGAAGAAATCTGTATTTGATTTATACTCTAAATTTAAAGAGTGATTAACACTTAGTTGAGAACAGAAGCAGGTCCATGTATTTAATATGATAAAGCCATAAACACCCATGGTTGTACAAATATTAAGTCTGACACTGTTCTAAGCCTTCCAGAATGCTGGGGAAAAACACCTGAGTCCACTGAGAACTGCACAGTCTATAATTATGAAGTCACAAAAAGATGAAAAATGCTGCTTGAGATAACACTTCTTCAAAGAAATTCTTGCTTCCCTTCATCTCTCAACAGGGAGCCTTAGAAGGGTTGAGGAGTGATTGGGAAAACCAGCGTCTTCCACCGCAGGAGCTCACGGTGGGTTTGGGCAGCCCGAGCACGTCCCATCGCCTCTCTTCAAAGGGCAAACGCTTGCTCACGTTACTCAATGCTCTTCACTCCGGGGACTCGTCGGAACTCTCTGGATGGCCGACCTGCTGCTTGCATCTCAATTTCTGTGCCTAATCACTGTTACTTGAGTTAATCTCTACCGTGATTGGTATTCTTGTGAAAAACAAAAAAACCCAAAAAAACGCAAACGAATAAATGCTAATAAATCTCTGCTTCTCTCTGATGCAACCAGAAAGCTGTGTCTCGGAGAAGTTTCCTTTAGCAGATATTTGTGTTTGAATCAGTTACAAATATCAAGCCCTGCCGGCGGAATGCACAATAGCATGTCAGATGATGTGCAAGACCCAAACGTTTGCAGCGACATATTCACTATGTAAGACTAACTGGGCAAAAGAATACACAACAATGAGAGAACTAACGGCCAACAAACCTAATCGCTTCCGCTCCCAACTTCTATCAGGCAAGGGAGGGCGGGTTTAAGGAATCGACTGTCTCTTAAAAAAAGTCTTCCTAAGGAGTCACTAAAATGCATGATGAAACTTTTAATCATAGAATTTAAAGACGGAAATTTTCAGCTCCCCTGGGTGCAGAACTCAAATCACGTACAATTAATTATCCAAAATTAACACAGCTTGAGTGCTACCTGCTTGGGTACTTATTGGGTAAGAAGGGGATAAAGTTCAGCTGCAGGATTGTGCCAGTAGTTATCTGTACTGCAAAATAAATTCATGAAGCTGGAGTACGAACCAATTTGCACGCACACGGGCTCCCAGAAGGGGGAATTCTCAGGCTAGTTTTCCTGCTCAGCACCGTGCCGTGCCGTCTGGTACCTGTACAACACCTGGACTCTTCCACACCCTCCACTTCTCATGTCTAAGTACAGACAGGTAAACATTTGACAAAAAAGATTGGCAAATTATTCATATTTAGGATGTGATTTTACAAAACCCAGTGGTAGGTTGAGAGGGAAAAAAAAGACACGCAAGAGAAAAGATTCCAAAACCAATTTCTGTTTTCACTTGAAGATAATTCAGAGGGTTTCTCACATGACGCCTGGTCACTAATACATTCTTTAAATACATTATCCCTTGCACTTCTCAACTCACGTCCTTAGACACAAACGGAAGCGGACGGGAGTGTCGCCGCTCTAAGTTCGTCAGCTTTACAGGCAGGAGTTTTGTGTTTTCAAGGCATCGCCCACTGGGAAAGGTTGAGAAACACAGGCTGGGTGGGAGACCGTGGGAACGGGAATCCTGAGCGCCCCAGTTCCAGGCACATCTGAGGCAGTGATTCACGGCATTGCCTTACGCCAGGCTCCCCGCCAATGCCATTACTATTTGAAAAGAAAAAAAACATCTAGGAAGAGGTTTTTGCTTCTGCCCAGTGTCTCTATGGGGGCCTGAAGAACTGGTTCATCTCCATAAAAGACTACTTTACACCTAAGCATGCACTGATATCCCTGACTTGACAGGCACAAAAGCAGTGTCGATGTTCACAAGGATCCCCCATCTCCATCCTGTTGCAAAATCACCTACTTCAGTTTGAAAACCCTTGCAGCACCAAACCCGACTCGGCTCTCTATTGCTCACTGTCCCCAAAAACACCGTCCCGCTTTGCTCTGCTGGTTTTACCCCTCTTGCAGGCTGTGGCAATTCCTTCCTAGACCTGGCTATTCAGGATACTGAACCAACAGCCCAAATTAAAGAATATTCCTGCTACATCAGCCCTGCTGCTCATCTCTCCACCAGAAGCTTGCCCAGTCCATCTCAAAGGTGTTTCTGCTCAGGCTCTTGGCTTTGGGAGGGTGATTTACAGGCTGTAATCACATCCTGCCCTTCTTTCCAAAAATATAATTTACTTTTAGTATTTTTACTGCCAGTTATCGAATTATCTAGCAGCTGCAAGAGGCAGCTCGGTACCGTCGCTGAGAAACAGGGCTACAGTATGGACATGCAAATGGGAGAACGGGATGTGGTGCAACGTGCTCCGCAACGCTGCTGCTGATTTAAATGTTTGCATTGATATAATCATGCACAGAAATAGGGAAAAATTTCTGAGCAATTCGGATAGATAATACAATACTATTACTACTTTTACCACCCAGCATTGATTGTAGTGTCTTCTTCCTTGCCTAAAATCTGCACCTTCCTTAACAAAGTGTTCCAGAACAGTTCTTCGCATGCAATGAGTCTGAACCTCTACTGCAAATAAGCTTCATAAATACAGGCCACCAATAAACTTTAAAAAATACCTACTTAATCACGGCATTAGTGCTCACTACAGACAAAAACAAGTCCAAATTTACATGGTTTCTTACCACACCCTGGAAGAAAGCGCCAGTTTAAGCATTTTTTCCCTTTTCCATTTTGGATATACAACATCTGCATTGAGGTTACCACTGGCATTTGCTTACTGAGAGAACGGGCTTGTAATAATAACAATGCTGCAAAAAAACCCCTTATGCGGAGGAACAGAGCTAAAAACCCAAAACTACAACATTGCAAAGTAAGGCTAAGAAATAAATACTGCAGTGTCAGGTGTCTGAGCTCAGGACATGCTTCAAGTGGGGTTCCAACGATACTAAGAGTAGCGAGGAGAACCCTGCACTTTTTATTTGCATGCATTTTGTTACGCATTAATCAGCATAATAAGCTTTAATTTTATGAGCACAAAATGTTGCAATTGGGATACTAATCTACTGTTCCTATTAGCGCTCTGAGAAGAAAATTGTGGTACGTGTTGGAACAAGACTTTCAGAACAACCTCAGGCAAAAATCAATGTGTACACACGCTCCTGTGTGTTTGGCTTCACATCTCCCAGAGCAATTCGTTTGTCCATTTGGATGCAGAGATGCCATTTCAAAATCGCCTATGCAGATATTCTGCTGATCAGACTTTTGTTTAGCATTATTGTCAGCCCTATTATTAATAACTGTCAAACGCGACACGGGCCATATTCACGGGCGACAGGATTAGTGCAGCACTAACGCCGTCGTGCTGCGCTGCCAGGGGAGAAGAAAACAGGAAATCTTTCCAGAATCTGCACATCTCAACGTGAATGTCCCAGTGGGTTTTCTGCACTTTTATGAGGGCTGTAACACTGGTTGCTTAGGTGGTCATTTGCTTAAAGTGTTGGGTTTTTTTTCTGATAATAATTCTCTATACGGACAATCAGGCAGGGGCTGGGATTCAAACCTCTGTGTTCCATCTCGCAGTAACCAAAGCCATTACAGGGATGGCCGGGAGCGGAGCTGAGCTGCTTCTCCCAAATGGACTGAGCTGCATCAACTGGCAGATGCTCTTATCATGCCCTCCAGCCGTTACAGGCAATATGAAAAACGCTGTTGCATTTTGGTACCACCAAAAAAAAAATTATTCCAATTGAATTGACTTCACCCTGCAGGAGATGGGGGGTGATCCCAAAGGGCCAGCGCTCTGACTGTGGCTCAGAAGGTGACAGAAATGACACCCGGCAGCTGACAGGCAGAAATGAGCAGCCAGTAAATGGTCTGTCAGCTGTAGGGCACAAAAGTCTTGACCCACGGCTGCCGCATCCAAAGGACAAAAATGGTTTGTACATCCTCAGGATCTGAGCAACAGGTGTTCTTGACCTACTTGCGTGGAAGGATCAAGCTATCCTGCAGAATTGTGCACTTGGAGAGGGCTGGAGGATTGAAACTTCACAGGCAAGCTCACTGCTGCCCTACCAGTCCTTGTTTCCTCTGCTGGGTCTAATCTAAATTCCTTTGGAAATTATTGTGATTTCACTAGGATAAGATGAGATGAATTGGGAGTGAAGAGTGAGCACAGACTCCTGGGTGAAAACAGATCCTTTCATCTTACAAACATTTCTGGTAAGAGTGACGGGAGGAGATTATTAAACAGATCACGAAAATAAACCGTAGCACTTGCCTGAGGCACGGCAGCAGAAAGACAGTGAATTAATGGGCGAATGTTTTAATTTTTAGCACACAGACACCAAAGTGAGGCCATTTTCTCCAGGTCTGTTTTGAATGCAGCAGCTCCAGCCTGTTGTAAAAGTCTCCCAGTTTTGCTGAAACACACAGCAGCCTTGGCTGCTCGCAGGGTTTGTCTTCATTCTGATGCCAGGCAGCCAGTTCCGTGATATAAATCAGGGAGGCCTGATTAAAAGGGAAAACAATAACAGAGTGAAGGAATGTCGGCTCCGCTTGAAGCGTGGTGTGTGCTGAGCTCAACAAGCAGCAGCGCGGAGTGTCCGGACATTCGGATGCTGGTTCCTCTGGTTATAAACGTCCTTACTCTGGGCTGATCTGGAAACGTTTATATAGCACTCTGGGTGCTTTATCAACACAGAAACAATGGTTAAACTGTGCATCATATGTAGGAGAAAGATAAGAAAACGTCCTAAACCTGCCAGTTCCTGTTAGGTGATTCTGTAAACTATAAACTTCACATCATCCATTTAACACATCAGTGGAAAGCGTCAGAGAAGAAAAATTTTTGAAGGCTCTTTAAATGAGCTCAGAAAGGAAAAGTTCATTCTGTCCACAGAATGGATCTTCTCTGGTTTGTAAATATTTGCACAGTTAAATATTTAATAACAAATAAATTAATATATGCCACGAGGGAATTCAATTTATGCAAGAGCATGAAGCAGCCATAGAACCTTCCAGTATGGACAAGTCCCTCCTGTGAACAAGCACATATAGAAATAAAGAACCTACAAAAAAAACAGGAAACAACGTAGATTTTCAGTAAGTACATAGACAGATGAAGAGACTCTTTTGGCGAATGTTTTTACTCTTGTTTTAACAATTCCAGATAATTTTTTGCTCATTGTCGCTAACACACCCAGAGATTGCTCTGGCCTGCCTGTGAAAAGCATCTATAGGGAATATCGCTGGAACCACTGATGGAGATTCGACTGTGATAGTCAATTTAACATAGGATAGCAGAACTGGTGACCAAAAGGACATTACTCAGACACAAAGGCAAAACAACACTAAAAAGAAAAAGCATTTTGAATATAGTAAACTACATTTTTCAGCATCGAAACAGAACGTGCCCAGAAAGTGTTTGTGCTGCTGAGATGACACTACAATCCCCCAGCTGTCAGTCAAGGAGAAATTAGCACATCATCAAGCTGCTTGAAATCTTTCATCATCTTTGAGCATTGAGTATATCAAATAGTGAGATAAAATCAGAGAGCTTTTGAAAGAGATTGCATAAGCAGCAATAAAGTGATGCTGGCAAAAGCACAGTGCAAAGGATGGGACAATGGATTCCGAAACAAAATGTTAAATAATCCTTAACGTAACATGAAAAAGACCAGGGGTTAAGAGGCAGAAGTAGAGTTTGTGAAAGAATCATGCCCATGGAGACTGACAGCAGGGTGGAAAAACCAACAGCAGCATTTGATCGGCTTCCAAATGGAGGGAGCTCTGGCCACAAGGACTGAGCCGCATGGGGGTCTGCGAAGAGAGGGGCCACGGAACGGCCTGTGCCCCACGTTTGGGGAGACTGATGGACTCCATCAACAGCTTCCAGTGCTTACAGCATCAGGAACCAGACAGAGAGGAGAACGGCAATGAAGACATTTCAGTGACAGAACTGCCACTGGAAAAATGGACATTTCCAGGAGAACCATGACAGTTTGGGTTCGCGGTTAGGCGGTAGGGCTGGGCCGTTTGCACGAATGAAGTCTCTGTTGTATTCAAAAATAAGATGCACATTTCTCATAAAAGCTCACAGTGTAAGGACAGGGCTAAGTGGATGCTGAGGAAATGAGGTTCTGCATTTGAACCAGAATATTTCGTTTTCGCCCGGGACAAAGACGAACCATTATAACACAAGCCTACTTTTGTAGACGACAGCCATCTGGAATCAGAGGCTGTCAGAACTGTTCGATCAAACTCAGACTCTTCAGATTTTTCAGAAACACGCAGTTCCGTGTTCAGATGCTCTGCTGAACCTCAACCCCAACGACTGAGCCCGAAACCCATTCACAAGTCCCTCTTGGGAAAACTGCTGGGGATCAGTGCAAGACTGAATTATGGAGTAATTTCTTCTGTGCTCTGTCTCAACAGCCTGATTTCAACCGATTTGTGTAAAAAGCCCTTCACCTTTTTTCTCAAAATACTATTATAGAGTCTCAAGGATCTCTGCACTAAGAGCAGTATATATAATTCTCTACCATCTGTAATATATAACACACCAACAATAGAGAGAATGAGCAATTTCATATTAAACCACAAAGTGTCTTCCCACACAGCAGTTTATAGGTCATTGTCTGCATTAATGCAGCTTCTAATAGTGCTACAACTGATGTCATAATACAGTTAAAGTATCCTTAACCTTCCTACATTTTACCCCAACAGCTCTTTGGTAAAAAAAATCCAGTGTTTTTTTTCTCTTTGATTTCTATGACTTTGCCATCTCGTGTGCTGCATTATCACTTTCTTCACAAAGGAAGGATTTTGATTTTTATATAACAATCCCATTGTATTGCTTGAAATAGACTTCTCATATAAAGAAATATGTCCTCTAAGTGCTGGCAGGGATACACAAGTTAGACAATCTAAACAGAGAAATGATACAGTCCTAATAATAAAACTCTTGCACTGTCATGTGCAGTGAGAAAAAGAATATAAGATCTTAAACGCACAAAATATAAAGAGCAAAAGAGAACAATAGTCTTTTATAAGAGCAGCTACAAAAATCTGAGCAAAGAAAGTAGATTAGGATTGAAGAAAGAAATGTACAGTGTTACATGAGAGATTTGGGTCTCATCTCCTTTCTTTTAGGGAAAAACCAAGAACGAAAATTCTCTTTGTACAGTTCCATCAGGTGCACATTATCCCAACGTTTGCTTCATCAGGATCCTGTACAAAGTGGCTTTTCCATCGCAAAGTAGATCCAGGCTGCAGGAGGCAAAAGTCTACCTGTTTCAGAAAAAGGTACATGAAAAGAATGCCACCCAAGAGAAATGAAATGTTCGGTCTTAAACAAACACCACAAACCCAGCAATGGGCTAGATTGCCGGAGATATCGGCACAAAAATATTGTTCAGCAAATTATTCTTGGCACAAACAACAAGGTTGGTAAATGCCCCGGGAGAAGGAAACACCCTGATGGTGACACCCATTGTCAAAAGTATAAATAGAGAGAGCTGGGGATGAAAATTTGCAGTCTTGAATCTTATCAGGCTGTGCAGCTAAGTTTGGGATTGTGGTTTGACTCCGACCTGCTGCCACTATGAGCTGTGGCACCAAATCCTCATCTTGTACCACTAGAATAAGCAGCGGAGGCGGCGGTGGTGGTGGTTGCGGTGCTGGTGGAGGTGGTGGCGGTGGTGGAGGGGGCAGCAGCTCCGGCATCCGTAAATGTGGTGGATACTCCTCGGTGTCCACTAGACGATACACCTCGTCTGGAGGAAGCGGAGGCTTTTCTGGGAGAAGCTTTGGTGGAGGAGCTTCCAGGAGCAGCTATGGAGGCGGCTTTAGCAGCGGCAGCTGCGGAAGGATTAGCCATGGGAGCTACGGGAGAATGGGTGGTGGGAGTTACGGAGGAGGAATGAGCTGTGGAAGCATGGGAGGAGGATTTGGATCAGGCGGAGGCGGTTTTGGGGGAATGGGAGGTGGTTATGGCGGAGGGAGCTTTGGCGGTGGTGGATATAGTGGAGGTGGATTTAGTGGGTTTGGGGGTAGTGGTGGCTTTGGTGGCGGTAGTGGTGGCTTTGGTGGCGGTGGTGGCAGCTTTGGTGGAGGTAGTTTTGGTGGAGTAGGGTTTGGTGAAGATGGCGGCTTGCTCTCCACAAATGAAAAGTTGACCATGCAGAACCTCAATGATCGCCTGGCTTCTTACATGGATAAAGTGCGACACTTGGAGGAGGAAAACACTCAACTTGAACACCTGATCAGGGAGTGGTACAAAAATCAAGGTCCCAGTGGCACCAGGGACTACAGCCACTACTACAGAACAATTGACGAGCTGCAAAACCAGGTATGACACAATTTGACTAACTTTGAACAGATTCTTATTAGAACGGCACTTGCCTCCTGCAGCACAATGTCCCCACTTGGGGTGGTCCATTCCGTCCTGTGTCTTAGCCGGAAAGCAGAGTGGTGTGGGGACAAAGCCGGTTCTTCTCTGCTGTGGGTGATCTGCACCTTCTGGCGCGTCGGTTGCTGCGATGGCAGCATTGCCAGTGCAATGTTTGGTACCGCTCCTGCCCATATTGATTGCATCTTTTTTTGAATAGACACGTGCATTTAATCTAGTTCTACCCCTTAGCCATTTAATAGTCCCGTATCTCCAACACGGATATGGTTGTTGCCAAATGCAATGGGAATTACGTTGTCCCACTGTTTTTGCAATGTGGCGTTTATTCATTTATTCTTTCCAACAAGGTATTACATTTTTAATGGATGTTTGTAAACCAAAATTGACAGCAAAGGCACTTCAACTGGAAGCAATAAACTCTTCTCTCTATATATAGCTCCTGCAGCACTAGTCAGGCTTGACATTACCAGAAAGATACTCCGCAATGTGTTTCTGCACAGGTTTTCCTTCCCTCTGTCTGTGTGTCAGCCTGGAAAGACATCTGACCAAATAACATCTGCTCTCCTTTTCAGATTGTGGGTGCAAACGTGGACCTCAACAAGATCCTTCTTGACATCGACAACACCAGAATGACAGTGGACGACTTCCGACTGAAGTGAGTCTTGGCCTCCTGTCCCATTCCATCTCGCCTCCCTTTACCCCCACGAGTTCATGTTGCAAATTAACCTTTGTAGATGCTACAGTCTCTTGGCTCCCATGACAGAAGATATAATTGTTGGGAAAAGCTTTCTGAGAATGATTTTGTTAGTTTTTCATTATTATTTTTCTCCAGACAAGTTACTGAAGAGTGCCATGTAAAGGGCTGCACTCTAAGTTTCTCCATCCTTGCATGTAGATTTATAAGCATAAACCTCATCATATAAAACTCCTGAAATCAAGCAAATTATTGAAGATGGAAAGAGAATTAGGTTCTTTCTCTTAAGAACTGAGCAGTGGGATTAAAGACCAAAGATATACTGATCTTTCTTGTCTGTGGTTTAGGTATGAAACTGAATACACCCTGCACCAGAGTGTGGCAAGCGACATCAATGGATTACGTCCACTCTTGGATCAACTGACTCTGGCCAGATCTGACTTGGAGACACAGTTTGAATCCCTAAAGGAGGAACTGATCTATCTTAAGAAGAACCACGAAGAGGTAAGTTTGTCCGCACTTGAACATAATAACATGGGAAAACTCAGCACTCAGAGAATTTCCTGTGGATTTCTTCCACCAGCAGCAACAGGGTTTTGGCTGGCGGTGACACAACGTGACACACTCTAGCTTTGATTTTCAGGAGTATGTAGCATCCACACCTGACCACACCTGATGTAGTAAGACATCCAGGTCAACGTGCGGCAAAATGAGCCCAGGAAAATAAATGGCTGTCAGTACAAAGTACTGAACTCATGGAGGAAAATCACACAGAACATATGGAGGAACTTTCGCAGGGGCAAATCCTCTCTGAGGATATGTGTCCCATTCTTTTCCTTTATTTGAAACTATTATATTTCTCTTTGCCTTCACCCACTGAGAACCTGGTTAAGCTTTTCTTTTTCTTTTCTTTGTTTTTTTTTTTTTTAGGAAATGAAAGGACTGCAAACACAATCTGGTGGTGATGTTAATGTGGAGGTCAATGCTACTCCTGGTGTTAATTTGACAGAAAAATTAAATGAAATGCGCCGTGAATACGAACAGCTTATTGAGAACAACCGGAGAGAGGTGGAAAGCTGGTACGAAGCCAAGGTAAAGCATAGATTTTGTTCTTTTACTAAATCTTTCACAAAGAACTGGACCTATTGACATCCAGCAGAGGAAAAGTAACATATCACATATTATTTAAGGGACATTAAATTTAAAGGACTTTAAGCAGTTTGCAGTAACAGGTCAGTTCCGGAGTATTAAGGTTATATGGTAAAAATGTAGAATCTCTGGGTTCCAGTAGCAAGTGAATTACACAGCGTGAGCTGCCAGAGAAGGACGCGGGACACAGTCCACATCACATCTTGCTTTATTCTTATTAATTGCTTTCTCAATGCTTTTATGACAGCCCCGCAATGTTTTCCTATTATCAAAAATGCCTCAAGTTTCTATGTGAATTTTTCAGATGGAAGAAGTGAATCAACAAGTCCACTCAAGTGGTCAGGAGATACAATCAAGCAACCAACAGATCTCGGAGCTAAGACGCGAATATCAAAGCCTGGAAATCGAGCTGCAGTCGCAGATCAGCATGGTGAGTACGGGGATTTGCTTCTGCTCCACCTGTGACACAGGTTGCACATGTCACAAGAACGAAGGCATGGTGACACATCACATTGCCATAAACCCTGTTTGCTTTTCCATTTGCAGATAGACTCTTTGCAGTCCAACCTGGAGGACACAGAACGTCGCTACAACATGCAGCTGCAGCAGATCCAGAGCATGATCAGCCCCTTGGAGGAGGAGCTGGCCAGTATCCGCTGCGAGATAGAGAGTCAGAACCAGGAGTACAAGATGCTGCTGGGCATCAAGACCCGCCTGGAGCAGGAGATCGCTCAGTACCGGGCGCTGCTGGAGGAGGGGCAGCAAGACCTCGTGTATGTATCTGCTAAAAGAACACAGCATTATGTGAAAGCCAAGGGTGCTAAATCAGTCCAATTCAGAGAGCAGTAACACCATGCGCTGAAAAAGCAGCAAGGCTAAATCTTGCAAGAAATATCTGGGCAGAATGTGGGAAAAGCAAAAACTCTTGCATTCAAGCTGAAAATGAAAGAGAAGTTGATTTTTGGCACTGCATCAGTTGTCTTGCTGATCTGTGCCAGGTTCTGAAAAGAAGTACAGACGAGAGAGGCACAGGCTTCTGAGCAGTGCCTGTAAATAGATTTCAGTCTGAAAGCAAACTCACATTTGACTAACTTTTCTTCTTCTTCTTCCTCTCTCCTTGCAGAATCCCAGGAGGAGGACTGGGAGGAGGCATGGGAGGCGGTAGAGGAGGAGGTGGTGGTTATTCTTCTGGAGGAGGAAGAGGAGGAGGAGGAGGTGGTAGCATCGGTGGTGGCTATGGAGGTGGTGGCATATCCTCCGGTGGCGGAATGGGAGGAGGCAGCAGCGGCGGAGGAATAGGAGGAGGAAGCTATGGAGGAGGAGGAGGAAGCAGCGGTGGCTCCAGTGTTGTTGCTGGAGGAGGAGGAGGAGGAGGAGGATGCGGAGGAAGAACCTCAGGAGGCGTCAGCAGTTCCCACTCCTACTCTTCATCTTCCCATTCTCAGTCCTGCAGGAGCGGTGGCGGAAGCCAAGGTGAGTTGTATGGTCACGCTGTTCTCTCAGTCCCATCCTTACTCATTTATACACTATACCAACACACTCTTCCAGAGGGAAACAGTACCCAGGATAAATTAAAATTTCTGGAAAGTGTTAGATTTACTTTTATTAAGAATTCTTTCCTATGTGTGTGCAAAGGATCAACTCTGCTTAAGAAACACACACTCAATGTCTACGCAGTTTTGTGGGTGACGTCAGCTAATCACATAGTAAAAACCCGAGCTGTTATTCTTCATCTCTCTCATTCTCTGCAGAACTTCATAAAAACTGCTGCTTTTGTACCATGCTGAAGTTTTCCTTTATGCTTTTGGAATGCTTATGGTCACTTATCACACAAGTTTATTTTCTGTTTGGTAAATACTGGTGCCTCAGAGATTCAGCGCCAGTACTGCAGCAACTAATGCTTTCCTTATTTCCAAACAGGATATTGAAGATCTTTGGACCAAAAATCCGAGGATCCTGCAGCGCAAGACCTTTCAAACAGCAACTGGCCCAAATCCCTACATTCCCCACGCAATGTCCTGAGCAAAGACGGCTGCTTTTAACAGCTCCTCGGTGCTGCTGATGCCGTCCGAGCCGCTCAGACGCCGCCTGCACACCCGCTCCGCGCTGCTTCTGCCCCAACGCTCTGCGGCTTCAGTCACTGGCACTTGAGCTATTTGCTTTCCAGATTCAACCTGTTCGTTCGTTACTCAGGTTGTTCTGTATCAGGAAAATGTCGCTAATAAAACTTCATTTCTGTCCAACGCAACCAGAATCCCGTGTGGAGGTTTTTTTCCATTCTGTAGGTGTAAACACTTAAAATTC
Source organism: Pampusana beccarii (assembly GCA_013399365.1). Taxonomy (NCBI): domain Eukaryota; kingdom Metazoa; phylum Chordata; class Aves; order Columbiformes; family Columbidae; genus Pampusana; species Pampusana beccarii. Next base: position 190,526 of record VWYH01003720.1, on the reverse strand, counting down.
AAAGCCATGCCGACACATGCCCCCACAGGTAGAAAAGATGATGATGATGGTGAAGTTTTTAAACAGGGCACACAGAATTCCGAGCTGCAAAGGCTGGCAGAGCATCCTGGGTAAACGAGGGGCCGCAGTTACCCTGAGCTGCACAAGCGAAGGGTGGATTTCACTTGAACTTGAACTTGCGGCCGAGGTGCTGGTGCTCGGAGTGGCCTCTAGTGGTGAACAAACAGCCAAAGCAAATGAGGGTTTGTGGCAGAGGAGCTGGCACCACCGGTTAAAGGTGAAACAGATCGACACAGCAGGGTGTGGATCGAGAAAACAGATGCAAACTTGATCTCCAGAAATACAGGTCACATTGCCATGAAACTTTCTCAACACTTGGAAACCATTCAGGGAGACAGAAATACATGAGCGACCCCAACCCAAGCCTGGTTTTGTTTATGTTGTGGTTGCGTGAACTTTGCAGACTCGTTAAACCAACTTTGTGTGACATGAACACTTCCAGCGACACACAGCAGAAAGAAGGAGATTCTAGTAATGCTGATTTCTATTTCTTTGGTTGAGATACTTGTTCTACACACATCATATAGAAAGAGCAGTGATGCTGACATCCAATGGTGTGGGGGTTATTTCAAAGTATCCAACTGTGCTTACATCAGGGCCCTCTAGAGGGTGTTGTTACCTCTTGCACCTCCTGTGTTAAAACTGCCTCCACAGATGTCAATCCACACTTTAAATTAACTCTTCAAGAGTACTTCTTTTCCTCTCATCACTTCCTTGCTGCCCAATAGGCACTAAGTGCTGGGCACCAAGGACATTACACACTGTCCTCCAGTTCCAACAACCCTCCTCCCTCTGCTGGGCACCTTCAGCTGGAACGTGACTCAAGCCCTTCTCGCTCTTCTTTTGCTAATTTTAAGGAGTTTATTTCTTCTTCTGTAATACGGAATCTCTTCCTAAAATACTTCTAGATTGAATTCCCCCCTCACTGTGGATGAAGTGATTTGGGGATGGAAATTCACAGCAGGTTCCACCAGCTCCCTGTGCTTCCTTTGTACTGTGAAGTCACTATAAGTTCTGCAGGAGGTTTTGTGCTGGTATTTAATGCACACCTGGAAACCCCAGCATTTGTTTCTGTTCAAGGCTCTTCCGAGTTTCACAGAAGCTTGACTAGTAAAGATGGAAAAAGCAACTAATTGACCATCCCATATTGCACAGGCGGTGGAAAGAAATACACAGTTGTTTCTTAATCCGTGTTTTGTGTTGCAAGATACTCTCTCACCGTTGGCAACTCACTGTAATGAGTTCAGATAATGATTACATTTTTTCAGATCTAATCTTCGGTGTTGTACCTTTTCATCAAACATTTTTTGCTGCATTATATAACTCAAGGACACAGTCTGAGAAGTGACTGGTTTAAATATTATTACGAAAATATGAAATATTAAACATTGGTCCCCTCAGTTTCCTCTAGGTCCATTTAAAACAGCTAAAATAAAACTTTAAAATGTTTGACAGCAAAGTTTTACTATGCTTTCCTTTGCAAAATATCACATTTGTGGCTGTCACCCGGTTTTCTTCAACAAGAAAAATGATGCAATCACCATCCTGCACTTTCAGAAAACCTTAAATACCAGCAGGGCCTTCCTCAGTATAATCAGTAACAACAGAGTAAAAGACTCGGTGTAAAGTTCTCATCTATAACAGGCATGGGAATGCAGTTCTAAAAATTAAAAGTTTATTTCAGTATATTTAAGTACATTTCTAAATAGCTAATGTAAATTTTGAAAAAAATAATGAATGGAGAGTCCCTTAGAGGCTGCTGGTCTTACGAATCACTGTCTGTGATCACAGGAGGAAGACGAAAGCCGAAATACTGAATTTCGCCACACAGAAGACAAGGAGACAGACAACCAAGGTGGAGTCTTCATTAACACCTATTACCAGCGATATATTGCCAGATTAATAGAAGCTATGAGATACATTATCCACCAAACTATCCAACAAAGAGACGCCCACATAAAATTATAGTGCATGCTTTGTATGAATCAACACAGACATACTTGAACACAATGGTAATGCGTTTTCCTAAGCCCAGACAAAATTCCCTTAGCACATCACTTTGGCAGGAGCACCAGGGCTGGCAAAGCCCATGGGAAGCTGGACTGCTGAGAGGTGACACCCACCCACAGCTATAAAAAGCCACCAGCGAGGACAGGAGCTGCACTTGGATTTGCTGTTCCAAGCTGTGCCGTGGGCTTTGCATTTGGGGCTGCTGATCTGATTCGTGACACCATGAGCTGCAGCATCAAGAGAACATCCAGCACCTCTTACCGGAGCGGTGGAGGCGCAGGGGGCTGTGCTGGCGGCAGCGGCCGGAGCTCCTCGGTCTCCTGCCGGCGATACGCCTCCTCGGTCATAGGCGGTGGGAGCTACGGGGGGGGAGCTTGCAGCATCGGCTATGGAGGGGGCATGAGCGCCGGCAGCCTCGCTGGTGGCTTTGCTGGTGGCTTTGCTGGCGTGGGGGACATCCTCCTGAGCGGCAATGAGAAGGTCACCATGCAGCACCTCAATGACCGCCTGGCTGCTTATCTGGACAAAGTGCGGAGGCTGGAGGAGGAAAACGCTCAGCTCGAGCTCCACATCCGCGAGTGGTACAGGAAACAAGCGCCCAGCGTCTCCAAGGATTACACCTCCTACTACCAGACCATCGAGCAACTCCAAAATCAGGTAGGACAGCCGTATCTATCCCGGTCTCAACTCCCTCACGCTATTCCCACCTGGAAGGGTCTCCTCTGCCCTCTGGCTCCGAGGGGGCGGGAAGGAGCTGCTGGACACCTTGCTGGTGGCACTGCAGGCAGAGACCTGCTGAGCTGTGCCTCCCACCTCCGGGGTGAGCAAAGCCCCATGGCACCCCACAAGTGAAAGGGACGTGCGCTGGGGACACAGCCCGAGGCACCAGGGAGGGCTCCACCGGCCCCAGATGTGCTGCCACATGGAAGTGAAGCCCCACGGTGCACGGGTGGCTCCAAACCAGCCAGCTGTGGTTTCCAGTTTCTCTCGGGAACGAAAAGCCACAAAGCCAAAGCACCTGGACTGCAAGATCTGAACTCCCTTTGTCTCCACACACTCCCACATATTCCAGATGGAAGGACCAAAGGCTTCCCTTACAACTATAGGTACCAAGAAAATAGAGTAAGCAGACTGTGAATAAGCACATTGCAGGAAAAGGGGGGAATATGTTCCTTGGGATACATGGAGAACTCTCTCTAACTTGAGAAAGAGAAGCAAAGAGTAGGGGTTTGGGAGGATGGTCTCTGATAGCCTGTGTTTCCTTGAAAAGTAAATCTGGACCATTACCCTCTTGCATGGCTCCTGCATTACTGCAGGAAACAATGGCAAGACCTGCACCAAAGTCCTACCAAAGATATGAGTCTTCCTTCTTCTTGTCTTAAATGCCTCAAACACAGAAAGACCCCTCTCCACCTTGCCCTTTTCCAGATCATTTCTGCCACTGTGGACAATAACCGACTGCTTCTGGACATCGATAACAGCAAGATGACTGCTGATGACTTCCGAATGAAGTGAGTACCGCTCTGTGAACCTTGCATGTCTTTCAAATCCTCCTCATAATCTCAGGAGACGAAGCAGCACTGTCCTGAGTGCTGTTACTGAGTCTTCATCATCTCATCTCCGTGTTTCTGTCTCTCTTTTCTCTGGTACAGGTACGAGAATGAGCTGGTCCTTCGTCAGACTGTGGAGGCTGATATCAATGGCTTGAGAAACCTCCTGGATGACCTGACTCTGGTTAGATCTTCACTGGAATCTGAGCTGGAGTCCTTGAAGGATGAGCTGATTGCTCTCAAGAGAAACCATGAGGAGGTACGATCCAATGATGTCCATAACACAGCCCTTTCATTCTTCAGAGTCCCCCAAGTTACATATCAAGTCCATTCACACTCAAGTCATGTCTCTGCCATTCCTTTGTACATCGATACTGCTCTGCCCACTGTCCCAAACACAAGGAATGACCCGGGCTCTTTGTTTCTCCCTCTGCACTCTGCAGGAGCTCAGACAGCTGCAGTCTCAAACTACGGGGGACGTGAGCGTGGAGGTCAATGCTGCCCCTGGCCAAGACTTGACCAAGGTTCTGAACGACCTGAGAAGCGAATACGAGCAGATCATCGAGAAGAACCGCAGAGAGGTTGAGCAGTGGTATGAAGTCAAGGTACGGAGCAATGCACCAGGTGGAGGCTCCTCCTGGGGGAAAGCCCAGACACCCTGCGACAGCCTGTGCAAAGCCCTTGCTCAAGGGACATCCTCACTCTCAGTCTGCAAATCTGCTCCCTGAGGGCGTTTTCTCACTCACAAAGTGTCTTGGGCTTTGTCTCCCGCAGATTGAAGAAGTCAATCGCCAGGTCACCTCGAGCAGCCAGGACATGCAGACCAGCAGCCACCAGCTCACCGAACTGAAACGCGAAACGCAGAACCTGGAGATCGAACTGCAGGCGCAGCTCAGCACGGTACCTGGGGCAGGAGCTCTGGGGCACGGCCCTCCTCGCAAGGGGCAGCGAGGGGAGAGCTCTGCTCCTGAACTCCTGCATCTCCACTTGCAGAAAACCTCCCTGGAAAACTCCTTGGCAGAAACCGAATCTCGCTACGCCTTCCTGCTGCAGCAGATCCAGGCGCAGATTAACTGTGTAGAGGAGGAGCTGGCCAGTATCCGCTGCGAGATGGAGAGTCAGAACCAGGAGTACAAGATGCTGCTGGGCATCAAGACCCGCCTGGAGCAGGAGATCGCTCAGTACCGGGCGCTGCTGCAGGAGGGGCAGCAAGACATTGGGTATGTATTCCATATTAGAGCAACGCGATGAAAAGAAATCCTTGTGTACTTAATTGCTAATAGAGACTTCTTGTCCATGGAGCTACATCAACATATTTTTGTGAGAATATCCAGTGGTTAAGGTTTTTTTGGTGAATTAATTACTCTTCTTTTTCAGTGCCGCCCAAGCAGCTTTCCAAGGAGGTGGAAAATCCTCCCACTCATTTTCTTCTACTTCCTACTCTCATGCCCAGTGTGGCGACACGGCAGGTAAGAAAACTCTTTGTAAGGTTATCTTTATTAGTGGGTTACATCTACCCCAATGACTACAATATATTTTGTCAGAAAAAAGTTTTGTGTTTTGGGCTGGGCAAGATTCCCAGGTCCAGTAGCCCAGAGGTGAGAGAATCTCATTGACTCTGTCACAGAGAAACATGAGTTTAAAATAAAGTGTTGCCATTCCTTCTACCTAAATATAAAACACTGATCACAAACTCTACAGGATAGGATATGTTTTTTTGCTCATTGTAATGAGAAAATATAATACAGTTCTGAGAAAGTGCCCAGGCTATTGCTGGGTTTGGAGCTTCCCGGCGTCTCCCACTGCTCTCCTGCCAACACAACGTGTTAGGTGAAAGAATCCAGTCCAGCAGGAAAGATCCACTTTCCCCGTAAGGCAATGATCTGTTCTGTCTTTACACAGGACAGCCCCGAGTGTGCTAGAGCACCAGCAGTGACGCTGGTGTCCTCCAACCGAGACACATCGAGCACGGCCAGCGAGAGTCGGAACCAAGCGCTTCTGCAGCGCCGCTGATGCGACTGGAACAGCCCGGAAGGAGCATCTGGTCCCTGCCCCATCATCCCCCCCGCCATCCTGCAATGCTTGTCTTACTCAACTTGTCTTTGTCAACTCGTTGTTTAAGGGCTTAAATTCTGCAGATAACCCTGCCTCTAATAAATCTTTACTTCTGCAACGCAAATAAAAACAGCGTGTCTGAGAAATTTAATTTAACAAACTTTGAAGGGGTGTTTATCAAGCTAGCCAATCAAATACAGGTTGTCCCATCACGCTTTGTAAGAGTCTCAGAACAATTTATTTTGCACTAAGAAAACAGACACCATGCCGAGATCATATCACTGAGTAAAGGGCAATGTCACCAACGTGAGCGCGGCGGTGCGAAGTGTGACATTCCCTGCCCTGCCTGTGCGAACCGCCAGTCGGGTGAGACTCCACAACTCCCTGCTCCAAAGCCAGAGGTATAAGGCTGAGAACACAAACCCACTCTTGACAGCGTTTTTCTTCTTCCTGTGAAACTACAAACCACTTACCATGTTGTTTTCTAATGGCTACTAACGGATTGTTCTCTGGCCCTTTGCCTTGCTGCTTTTTACTAAAGACACTGAATGATGGGAGTGAAAGGAGAAAGAAAATACCAATGACAGGCAACTCTCTGAAGACCAATTAACTGTTAATGAACTAAACTGTACTCAGTGCCACGACTATGACGAACCTGAGTCCATTAATCCTTGGCTTCACTCAGCCCATCACAGCTGTGGAAGGCGTGACTCAGTGGAGGCCGCTCCAGCACGTACGGGTTTCTTGACATCAAGGATTTCTACACCTTTGACTACGTCAAGAATTCCGTAGTGCTAACTTCTGTTAGGAAATACAGCCAGCAAGACAGTGTGCCTCTTTCCTTCAGTGTCACACACCAAAAACATTCTTATGTTTTACGATGGAAATTTCAATTTAAATACCGACCTAAGAGCAAGAACCCAATTCTTGTCAGCACACTCAGTGGCTTGGCGCTGCCATCACAATATCATAACTGCAGTCTGCAGTCGGTATCCACAAAGAACGGATACTTTATGTTGAAAAATTGGGTTTGCGAACTGCCTTTTTTTCAGTGCAGCATCAGGAAATTGTATTAACAAAAGCCCTTCTCCAAAGGCAACAAAGTTCATTTCAGGTTTTAACAGTATAAAAAGTGATGCAAAGCACATGCAAATATGACTTTCATCTCCAAAGGCTGCCGAATTCATTCAAGTCTCAGTTGTACTTCATTGATAATAACAGCACATTCTAGCAGGTAGAGAGGAAGAGAACAGGAAAGGATTGCTGTGCTGGAAAAGGTTGATTTCTCTTGGGAATCACTTTCAAACTTTTCCTTTTACAGTCATAGGAAGGGCAATGGAACTAACAATGTAGATAGACTGTACACTTAAAACGGATCACATTTAACAGGATTTTTTGTAGGTCTACATGTGTGCAAGGAATAAAGGTCCATCCCAGGGAGCCACATAAGAGAAAAATAAGAACGGAATCTGGAGCTATGGAAATCGTTCGTCCCTGAACAAACTGAAGAAACGCAGAGGTGAGCGATGCTGAAGGTGATGGGTGACGGGTGAGGAACGCACAGACGGAGCCCCTGATGAAACTCATGGGAGTAGCACTGTTCTGCCCAAGACCACAGCTGACTCATCTTTTGGAGAACAATTAATTACCGGTAATTGTTTCTGAAGTTGTCCTCTCCCTCTTGTGTGACTAAAGACATAAATCCAGTAATGGCATCACAGCTTCTGTGAAAACCTCTGACTACTTTGGGTTCCTTTGCCAATTTGGAGTATCTGTTTGTGGCTCTGCATCCAATTCCACCAGTGAGTAAACTGCACTTGGAAAGGCTTCATAACACTGTTACTCCAAACAAATTTCTTTTCTGATTTACAAAGGTTCATAAAGCACATCATGAGAGAAAATTCTTCCAGAAGAAAATAGGATTTCAAAGCTCCAACAGTCTCTTCAAATAGCTGAGGAGAATGCACAGGAGACACGGAAATACCCCTGAGTTACAGAGTTGAAAGTCTAAAGCTTAAGTCTTTGTTATACAGTTATAGCAGTAACCAGTCAGATCAGCTATTCAAAAAAAAAAAGAAGAGAAGGACAGAGAGACAGATAAAATGTGTCTGTTAATGGTGTGAAATTACAGCGTTGGGAAATGTTCGAAATCGTTGGGTCAGATGTTATGATGCAACAATGCCGAGAAGGAGATATAAAATCAACACCTCCGGCATTACAGCCATTCAGCAATAAACATCTCATAGGGAAGAATAAAGGCGCGTTTCACCAGTCTAATGAGGAAAATATGACTAAGGAATCACACCCTGTGAGAAAATAATTTTTGTTTTTTAATAATGATGACTCAGTCTCAATAATATATGCAAAGCAACTGGTTCTGACGTGCAGATAATTAGAGAGCTACCAATAAAAGAACAATCATAATTAAGAAGATCAAAGTATTACATTATCTTCAGCATATCTATGAAAATGTCTGTAGGGGTATCAAGAAAGAGGGTAAATGGCTTTCCATGATTCTTCAATCAGCCATAACAAGCATTGGTAACGTTTATGCGTCTCATGATCGTTGTGGTTAAGAGAGAAAATGTTGCTCCAGCCACAACTGTAAGATGCGTACAAGTGAGATAGTAAACGAAGAAACCAACAACAAAACGAACTAGTAATTTTTAACTCCCAAATAGAGATTAATTCCTATCAAAGTTTAACTCTCACATAAAGAGGCTCCATGTCCTTCAGGCTTAACGTTTCTGTTTGCCAAAAGCTATTTAAAGGCAAAATTTTGTTTCCAAAGAAGGGTTCATTGCACCCCGTTCTCTTGCAGAAACGCCACAATTGTGCAGCAGCACCAGACAAAGGACAGAAGAGAAGGGGGATCTAAAGGGTCATCCCAGCTGTCTCCACCACATGTGGATAATGTCCCTACCACCAACTGATCAGGGGCAGTCTCAAAACTGTTCCTCTTCTCCACCCAAAGCTCCTGCAGTGGAGCAATGGTCTCCAGACCCTTAGGCCTCCTGTAGATAAAAACCTCCCCTTAGTTTGCAGCCCCAACATACTCAAACCCAAATTATGTCCTTTCCTACGTGACCAACAGCATTGTCCTTTATTTTAAAAAGCCCTGGTATCTCTTTCCTTGAGGGCAAGCTGATAACCATCTTAGCCTGCATTTTGCTCAGTTGAGAAGCTGAATCCTTTCGCTCTCCTCTCCCAAGACAGACTCAGCGATGCCTCACAGATTTCTACACATACACTTCAGTTTAAGATAATCTTTGAGTGACTGGAAATTTGCACAAAATGTTAAAAGGTCACAAGTTTAAAATCACATCATTGCATGTCCTTCTGTCTGAGCAAGACATAGTATTCTTTCCTGGCAGCGATTCTGCCAGAGTTTGGTGACAACAGACATAGCATTGCCTCTTACAAGGTTATTCTATTGAGATTTACCACTGAGCATTCTGAAAGACGGTGCCCAGGCTGAGCTTTCTTTGGAGGGAAGGACCTAAATTCTTAGAGATTCTGTTTCCAAAGGGTCACTTACTGGCAGTTCTGCAGGTAAAATGACACAAGATTCACACAGAGGGTGCCTGAGTTCATATTTCTTCAACTCTGAAATTAAACCGGAGCAACCAGGTGGTGCTTTCACCACCTGTTTTCAGGATAAAAAATGACTACAAAGAGGAACTATTAAAATGAGTTTCACTCTCTAAGTAGCCAGCAACGTGCTATCTGAAACAAAATCTAACACACAGCCACCCACCCGAAATTATAGTGCATGCTTCGAGTGAATCAGCATGCAAACACAATACCCAAGGGGAGGGCTGTCTCAAGCCCCAAAAGAAATTCCCCTTAGCACATCACTTTTGGGATGAGCACCAGGGCTGGCAAAGCCTATGGGAAGCTGGACTGCTGAGAGGTGACGCCCACCCACAGCTATAAAAAGCCACCAGCGAGGACAGGAGCTGCACTTGGATTTGCTGTTCCAAGCTGTGCCGTGGGCTTTGCATTTGGGGCTGCTGATCTGATTCGTGACACCATGAGCTGCAGCATCAAGAGAACATCCAGCACCTCTTACCGGAGCGGTGGAGGCGCAGGGGGCTGTGCTGGCGGCAGCGGCCGGAGCTCCTCGGTCTCCTGCCGGCGATACGCCTCCTCGGTCATAGGCGGTGGGAGCTACGGGGGGGGAGCTTGCAGCATCGGCTATGGAGGGGGCATGAGCGCCGGCAGCCTCGCTGGTGGCTTTGCTGGTGGCTTTGCTGGCGTGGGGGACATCCTCCTGAGCGGCAATGAGAAGGTCACCATGCAGCACCTCAATGACCGCCTGGCTGCTTATCTGGACAAAGTGCGGAGGCTGGAGGAGGAAAACGCTCAGCTCGAGCTCCACATCCGCGAGTGGTACAGGAAACAAGCGCCCAGCGTCTCCAAGGATTACACCTCCTACTACCAGACCATCGAGCAACTCCAAAATCAGGTAGGACAGCCGTATCTATCCCGGTCTCAACTCCCTCACGCTATTCCCACCTGGAAGGGTCTCCTCTGCCCTCTGGCTCCGAGGGGGCGGGAAGGAGCTGCTGGACACCTTGCTGGTGGCACTGCAGGCAGAGACCTGCTGAGCTGCGCCTCCCACCTCCGGGGTGAGCAAAGCCCCACGGCACCCCACAAGTGAAAGGGACGTGCGCTGAGGACACGGCCCGAGGCACCAGGGAGGGCTCCACCGGCCCCAGATGTGCTGCCACATGGAAGTGAAGCCCCACAGTGCACGGGTGGCGCCAAACCAGCCAGCTGTGGTTTGCGGTCGTTCCCTCTGCTCCCACCCAGCTCAGCTGGAGGGAGCACAAAGCCAAAGCACCTGGACTGCAAGATCTGAACTCCCTTTGTCTCCACACACTCCCACATATTCCAGATGGAAGGACCAAGGGCTTCCCTTACAACAATCAGCTTTTTTTATAGCGAGACGATAATTACAGAATCAGGGACAAAGACTACACTTCATTATACACCAGGTGCAGAAACTTATAGGTGTTGGTGATCTCCCAGTACAAATGTTCTCCTTTCCACCATCAAAATACTCTTTCATCAGAATGTTGGGGAAGCAAAACTCTTGCACACACCAATTCCTGGGGCATGGCATTTCAGTAACTTTCCGTGGCCCCTGCATTGCTGCAGGAAAGAATGGCAAGACCCACAACAAACCCCTACCACAGATCTGTGATTTCTTTCTTCTTATCTTGGACATCTCAAAGAAAGACCCCTCTCCACCTTGCCCTTTTCCAGATCATTTCTGCCACTGTGGACAATAACCGACTGCTTCTGGACATCGATAACAGCAAGATGACTGCTGATGACTTCCGAATGAAGTGAGTACCACTCTGTGAACCCTACATCTTTCATTTCATGAATTTTACACGGTTCATGAACGCAGGTGATGATACCCTGTCCTAAGTGGTATAACCACACCCAGGCAGTGTAACGAAATTCATGTGTAATGCTTCTCCTTTCTGCGGTACAGGTACGAGAATGAGCTGGTCCTTCGTCAGACTGTGGAGGCTGATATCAATGGCTTGAGAAATCTCCTGGATGAGCTCACTCACACTCGTTCTTCACTGGAATCTGAGCTGGAGTCCTTGAAGGATGAGCTGATTGCTCTCAAGAGAAACCATGAGGAGGTACGATCCAATGATGTCCATAACACAGCCCTTTCATTCTTCAGAGTCCCCCAAGTTACATATCAAGTCCATTCACACTCAAGTCATGTCTCTGCCATTCCTTTGTACATCGATACTGCTCTGCCCACTGTCCCAAACACAAGGAATGACCCGGGCTCTTTGTTTCTCCCTCTGCACTCTGCAGGAGCTCAGACAGCTGCAGTCTCAAACTACGGGGGACGTGAGCGTGGAGGTCAATGCTGCCCCTGGCCAAGACTTGACCAAGGTTCTGAACGACCTGAGAAGCGAATACGAGCAGATCATCGAGAAGAACCGCAGAGAGGTTGAGCAGTGGTATGAAGTCAAGGTACGGAGCAATGCACCAGGTGGAGGCTCCTCCTGGGGGAAAGCCCAGACACCCTGCGACAGCCTGTGCAAAGCCCTTGCTCAAGGGACATCCTCACTCTCAGTCAGCAAATCTGCTCCCTGAGGGCGTTTTCTCACTCACAAAGTGTCTTGGGCTTTGTCTCCCGCAGATTGAAGAAGTCAATCGCCAGGTCACCTCGAGCAGCCAGGACATGCAGACCAGCAGCCACCAGCTCACCGAACTGAAACGCGAAACGCAGAACCTGGAGATCGAACTGCAGGCGCAGCTCAGCACGGTACCTGGGGCAGGAGCTCTGGGGCACGGCCCTCCTCGCAAGGGGCAGCGAGGGGAGAGCTCTGCTCCTGAACTCCTGCATCTCCACTTGCAGAAAACCTCCCTGGAAAACTCCTTGGCAGAAACCGAATCTCGCTACGCCTTCCTGCTGCAGCAGATCCAGGCGCAGATTAACTGTGTAGAGGAGGAGCTGGCCAGTATCCGCTGCGAGATGGAGAGTCAGAACCAGGAGTACAAGATGCTGCTGGGCATCAAGACCCGCCTGGAGCAGGAGATCGCTCAGTACCGGGCGCTGCTGCAGGAGGGGCAGCAAGACATTGGGTACGTATTCGGTTTGCAAGTAAGGGCATAAATTCTATCACAGTCTATTCTATTGGGACTGATCGAAAGCGGAGTAGAACGTTTTACCAGTCTGTAGTTGAAATCTAAATACAACAGATTTTTTTTTCACAGCATATACACTGAAATATGTATATAATAAACTTAGTAAGCACATCAAACAGAGGGGAACACAAAGCATATACTTTCTGGCATATTTTCAGTTAATTGGTTCCTCTCGGCCTGTTTGTGCAGAGTGAATTCCATGAAAGGAACCACTTTGCAAAACCAAACTGCAACATAACTGCCCTCCGCCAGCAGATGAACAAGCACAGCTGCACTGAGAGCAGAAGAATTGCACTTCTACAGTCTTGCTATTTCTGCTTCTACAGCTTTCCATGAAAACACACCTTAAGGGCATGAAATAAAAACAATATAAAGAAATATTTGCAAGGCCCAGGAAAAGCTGAGCTGCTACCTGCACTACACACTATGTCACAGTATGTCTCTTTATGAATGCATTTTTAATATCATTGCCTTCATTAACACTCCTTTCCTTGCACAGAACGTCTCAAGGAGCTCTCCAAGGAGGGGGAATATCCTCCCACTCTTATTCTTCTACTTCCTACTCTCACGGCCAATCTGGTGACAAGACAGGTAAGAAAGATCTTCCAAAGAGGACCCTAATTTATCCTGTCCCATGGCTTTCCCATTCTGTGTCTCATCTCTTTTCCTGTTAGCACTATCCCCTGTGTTACAGCTTCCACATTTGCAACAGAGAATAAACCGTTCGCCATCAAATATCTTCATTTTGAGGTGTCTTAGCTTCAGTTACAGAAACAGACTAAGCTCCTTTCCATGCTGTCGCTAACACAGATGGCCATTTAAACCACAGAGACATCTGAAATGTCAGTGCTGCAAGAGGCTCTTGATTTCCCCATCACAGTAATGGTTTCTTCTGTCATTCCACAGGGCAGTCCCGAGTGTGTTAAGATACCCCCGATGGTTCCCGCTGCCGTCCCAGCAGCCCAGCCCGCAATGCAATAATACACCGGACACCCTGTGCACCCACCCGATGCACAGACTGTGCTGCAAATGGACCTCTTAAAACTATCTATTTCTTCCTTTTCATATTGTTCTTCATCTGCAACCACTGTATCTACATGCACTTAGGTGCAGAGCAATTGCTGATCTGCTGATAACAATGCCTCTAATAAACCTTTACTTTTCTGCAATGCAAAAAAAACCCTGTGTGTCCAACAATCTATTTGGTATATTAATATTGTGTTTACATCCAGGTGGAACAAATGAGAAACTAAAGTTGGGAGTATTATGTAATATTCTCCCAAAGAAAATTGTATATCCTAACTTGATCAGATGATGTCTGGATAAAATCCTGGAGATGAATGAAATATTCACATTAAACTCGAGAGTGACCCCTATAGGAAAGAAGGCAGGATGGGTGAAGCCCTTTTTCATAGCATGCATTGCAAGGGATGTGCAAGATCTGCCAGTTCAGCAGCTGGACTGAAACAATCAGGATTAATTCAACTCAAAACTCCATGAAAATTTTGACAAATCCAATCCATTTGCCACTGGCTCACTGAATGAGAAATCAATCATTTTCAGGCAGCCTTCTCTCTCAGCTTTCAGATGAGGGCTCTACCTAATCTTGTTCAATAAAAGCAAAGGACTAGATCAGGAAATAAATGATGAGTATGCAAAGAAGTCCTCCTTAAAACACAAAGTTCAATTGTTAGGATTGTTCCTCCTGACATGGTGGAAGATCCAGGCTCAGGTCTTTTATCTGATGGTTCAAAATAAAGGAAACATGTACTTCTATTTCATAAGCCAGTATTCCTAGATCCATAGTTGTACAGTGCTCTGGATGGACGGGTGGAGGATGGTGGGGTGGAAAGAAGGTTCAGTTTTTCTTACTAGAACTGCTCCACTTTGTGTAACACATTTACGGTAGAGAGGGGAAGAAAAAATGGTGAAATAGCTCATTTAAAACTTCCAAATCTGCATTTCAGTCTTCGATTTGCAGTGGGCTGAGAAAGCAGCTGAACAGGGTCTACCACATATCAGGTGAGTGACTCAACTGCTGCCCTGAAACACCTAAGGGTGGGTCTCCCAGGGCCCCATTGTTCTCTGACCAGCACAGAGATCACTGACATTTCTATTCTGTCAAACAGCTTCGCACCTGCACTTTGGTTTGCAAACAGATTCAGGTCAGGTAAAACGTGGGTTTGGATAACAATGCATTACTTCAAAAGGCATCAAACTTCGTACATGTTACAATCCTAAGCTGAATTCTCAGCACAGCAGAAAAAAAAAGAAAAGAGATGAGGCAGAGAAACTCTTTCCCTAGAAAACAAGTGTTTTGTACAGTCAAAGCAAAACTACCTCTCCCTGAGTCACAACAGGAGTATTAGGCAGGACTTACCAGAGCATAATTTGCCCATTGTCATATCAAAGCCCATCAAGCCAAGAGGGAACGAGCTGAAATCAGTCTACATTTGCAGGATGAGTGCAAGGGAATATTGCACAGCATCCTCTAGTGGCAAATTCGGAAAATATACACAGGGATTTGTGACCGAAACTGGTCGAGACAGCCTCAAAATTAAATTCAGCCCTCGGACCTGGAAAATGGTCTGGCCAAGGAAAGAACAGCTTGAATAATAATAAAATGTTTCTCACCCAGGTAACGTTGCGATACCAGATGGAGTAATAAACCAAATGATCAGACAGTTAAAATGTTAGAAATTAATTCATTATGAAGGACAGGGAAGAGAAAAAGAGCAAGTTATCTGTTTCACACAATTCTGCCTGAAGGTTTTGAGGTAATTCCAGCAAATTCAGACTAAGTCAAAACCCGGATTGTTCTTGCACGTGTTTAACTCGCGTCGAAGTTGTTTCTTCCCTGGTTTCAAGTGATTTAATAGCAACAGCGGCTGCCACAGACAGGGAGCCTGGTACTCCTGGTGTCACCGAGTGAAGAGAGAAGAATTTATTACGAACGAGGTTCAGTGCTGTGATTAAAAAACAGGCCTGTAGGGGGGACTGTGGAGATACCGACATTCGCACTGTTACTATTTCCAAAGGCAACCAAAGATACTGTGCATTATAATCTTTGGGTGTGTTTGAGTTTCTTAATTCTGGAAATTAATCATCTCCACCTGCCTAATGTAACATTTCCAGGAGGTCCGATGAAGATGAGAGGGGGAAACAGCTGGACAGAGAAGAATCCAAAACAAGAACCAGAAATTAGTGGACTGGATTCTTTTGCGGTATTTCTCCCATTTACAAGCCTACCATAATCATGAAAAATAACAGCAGTCAAGATAAGCAAGTACAGGAATTCTTACAGGAAAATCTTTGTGTATTCCAAGTAACACATTTCTAAGAAGTTTCATGTAATACAGAACATTTTGGAGTGCTAATCCCAACAGACTTGTGAACTTTCTTCTCACACTATGACAGACATAAAGCCCAAACGCTCTCTCAGGGTTAATGCAGCGAACACGCCATTTCAGGTGCGCCGGAGCCGACTTTCGTAATTTATTTAGTACAGCCTCAAGAGCAGTTTCTGCCCTGCAATTACTCCTAATAAGCCCGTGTTTGGGAGCCCACGCTCAGAACCTGGCTGCAGGGAACACCTTTTGCTGGCGCTCGCTCCTGCGCGTCCAGGGCACTCACAGCCTCGATCACCAACATTTTCTTACAACATTTCTAACCCTAGTTCAGTTCTTTCCCACAACCCAAAATTACGGCAGTACCAAAACGTTCATAGTGATTGCACCCGTGTTCAGATTTTAACCGGATTCTCAAATCTCCTTTCTGTTGAAAATGCTGTCAGAAATCAGTCACCAGAATCTTACTGGTTTTATTAGTTAGTAAAGCTGAATCAATTAGAAAAGAGTAAAAAGGCTCTCAGCAAGTATTTCAGTCAGCTTGATGTGGCAGTGGTGGGTGGGTGGCTGCCCCAAATATCTACGCAGACAGCACAGACCTTAATGTTTAATTAAAAGAGGATGTAAAGCTGAATACAAGTGTCAGAGACTGGTGGAAAACCACAGTTCTCAGTTACAATTAACAGCCAGGACTGTCCAGCAAGGCAACGTACCTGATGCACACAAATACTGTGGAATTTGCCTGTGGAAGTACGACTGTGAAAACGGAGCAAACTGTTCGAGTAATTGGAAATACCCTTTTCCATCCCAAAGGTGCGCAGGGTGCTGGGCAAAGCCGGGGCTGCAGAAGGTGGTTCCTGGGAAGCGATAGTTGCCATGAGAACAACCTGTTTGACAAACACCTCCTGGCAGTGGCTGCAGGACTTGCCCTCGGAGAGCAAACAGTTTGATTTTCTCACCGAGCCTGGCAGAGACCTGGAGACTCTGAGAATTCATCTCAAGCAAAAACCAGTATGAAACCACTCGTGGGATCAGGAAAGCCCAAATCTAGTTGATGGGTACAAAGAGAGTTCCTTGGTTTCTAATTTAAAGAATATGTATTTAAAGCTTGCACAGTAAAGCCCCTACCCTTATTGGAAGCTGTGGCTTGTCACTATGATCAGAAAATATGAAATGAGCCGGAGAAATAATAACGTGTAAGTATATAAATACAAATATATAAACGTGCATATGAATATATGAGCACATAAATACTGCAAATACAAATATGCTCTTCGAATGTTTCACAGACATGAACCAAATGAAACAGCTTGTCTCTCTCTGTGCTTTGAAACTCATCTGGGATTTTGTTTTGAGGAGGAATTTTCCATGTGGCCCATGGGAAAACACCCTTGAGTAGCTCCAGGCCTCCTCCTCTGCGGAGCTGGATGGCAAATGTTCAAGGTGTACATGGTTCCTCTGAGCCGGGACAGGTTCGGTCTACTTGGTTTTGGCACTGGCCTCTAAGTTGCTTGTTGCCGCTGCCTGCAGAAACCTGACTTTTGGAACACTTTCTCTTGTCAGTTAGACATTTGTCTTTCCAGAACAGTTCCCAACCCCATCATACCTCGCGGAGATTTACCAACCAGATAACAGGTTCAAGGAAGTGTAAAAATATATCCAGCGACTTGTCTTTCGCTCATCGGGGCTTGGTGTCCCAACCGATCCTTCCTCCCCACACGATTTTTAATCATGCTATAAGAAAATCTATTTTCTTGTCCTATCTCAGGTACTTTACTACATGGTGTGCATTAACATTACAGTTCCGGACTGATAGTCACCTCCAGATTTTTAAAGCTCTTTATGTCTCTAGGGAAACAGAGACAACAATGAGGTATTTCCAGAAGTTCACGCCACATCCAGTTTCAAGTATTTGCCAAGTATTTACATTGCTCCCAGTTATTTAAGTCTTTGAGTTCTTCATGAGCTTTTATGTATTTTCCTCACACTAATATATTCAAATATCATGTAAATAAAAAACATTGAGAAATTAAATGTCCCAGTATCACTAAAGCAGCTTGGAGCTGAGCAGAAATCTGTCTTTCAAGTTCAGGTCAAATCACTGAATCACCTTTTCTTTCCTGCCATGAAAGAACTAGAGCCCTGGACAAAAATTAGTTGTCCTGCGTCTTACACTCGTAATTTCTTTTAAAACTGAACCCTTACATGAGCTTATTTCTCATCTCCTTCAATGCAGAAATGGGGGAACCGCTTCACCAAATCACATTCCCTCTACTTTGCAAAAACAGCAATTTTGAGAAAGTGATCAGTGCTGCTCTCTGCTCTTATCTCCCCTCCTTTTAAACCGGGGACAGCTGTGTGCGCACGCCAGGACCTGCCTTTCCAGCACATAAACATTCTTGTCTTTCCATCTGTTGGCACATACAGCAAATATGTGGCAAGGTTTGTGAGGATTAAAAAAAAAATAAAAAAATTTATGATAGGATATAAAAGCAAGGCATCTAAGAATTGTAGCCTAGGCAGACATTCTACAGCCATTTCAGTACCAGCTGCACATCAGTTCTTGTTATTGTTGGTTCTTCCTACAAGAAAGTTTAAAGCAAAACCAGAAAATTTTGTATTTCAGTTAAAGAGATTCAGAAGTTTCATGCCTATGATCTTCAACAGGAGAGGAAAACATACAAATTGTGATTTCAAGAGGGCGTATGAAATGATCTGTGGGGTGGCCAAAGTTTTGATGAGCAAGAGATGAGGACCAAAAATGCGCATACAAAGGAGTCAAGAAGCACATTTTCACTGGTGAAAGCAGAGGTAGAAAGAAAGAATTATCAGAAGGGACAAACACTTAAAGATTTAAAAGGTAAATTCAGAATAATAACCTGACTTTCCTCATATGTCCGTAGAAGCATTTGTGGAATTGTGGTCGTCGTCTACCGGATGACTTCACTGCAATCAATGCATCTCTCTTACCCTCAGAGTAGTTACAGATAAAGGAAATTCCCTTTGTTGACCACTCCTTACATTTCCACCAGGGAAAAGCTGATTGTAGTGGGAGATAAAAGGCATACACAGAATGATAAAAGGCCTTTATTTCTTGAGTAAATACTTTGCCATACTAAAGGCTTTTCCAAGCATTGAAGTACATGTTATCACCTTAAGGGAGTCCCTTATCAACAAACACATGCAGCCACTGAGGTGAAAGAAAGATGGGAAGTCAAAAGAAAAAGAAAATCAAATTTTCAAAAGAAAATCAAAACCTTTCTGGAAATGTAGAGTGCAGATTCAGGTTTGCAGCAGGAGACAAACCAGAATGTACTGGTATTTGTTCTCCTTTAAGCTGCTTGCATTTCTGTTCAGTGAAGAAAAGCACATGGACTTAGGCTTTTTATGCTCTAACTATGGAACTCAATATTTAACAATCATATAACTGTTCTTCTGTAGCTTTCTGTCTGCAGGCAGACTGTAACTTTCTGATACTATTATTTCCACTATTGACAGGACTTGGAACAGTTACCTGCTGGGCAGGTTTTTCCTACCTGGGGCTGAACAGGACATTCTGATCTAGAGCAGGAATGACCAGCGTGTCTTGGCAGGCAGAGGCGTCCTCCGAACCTCCTGGGGAAGGCTGCACAGGTTTACTGCAAATGCAGGAAGAACTCAGCTGGGATGCCCCTGGACTGCAGCACCACAGCCAGGTCACATATGGAACATACATCGTCTATAAGTGATATATTCTGTACCTGAGTCATTGCAGAATTCCTCTTTCTGATACAACCTCCTAATTAGACCCAGAGCAATGGGGCTGTTGATACAGGTGCCTTGGCCGCCTTCCAGCCGGTCTATTTGTTCTTTCACTCTCCCTGCATTTGCCCTCAAGTTTGACATTCCTCTCTTCACAAAGAGCTAATGTGTGGTCTGAAATACCTGGTGCATTTTTATGGGTATAAAAAGACCAGACAGGCCCTCATACAGAGCATGCATTTCCTTTGGCTGATCTTTAATTCTTTATTTTGGTATTAAATGGATTTCCCATTCAAACATCACAGCATGCACCTTGCGCTCCAAAAGTTCTGTTTAGGGGAACCACTTGCAGGTGGCAGAACTGCCCAGGCCTGGTTGCTCCTTGCAAGCTGCAAACGCTTTTCTTTCTTTGAAACAGTTCTCCTGGGGAGTCCCAGGAGTTTGGAGGGAGCGAGGGGTGGCAAGAGAAAGAAAGAGGGTGCAAGAAAAGATGTGCGTATCCACTCCTTTGGTAGGGATGCTCATGGAGGCGCTTGCAGTAACAAAAACACCATTGCTTTGGAAAATGCACCTTGGATAACAGAAGACTTAAACATTTTAGAAAGAAGATTTTCACAAATCTCAAAGAGCAGATGACTGCGTGATTGTGTTTTTTACGTTTACTTCCCTCTTTCAGGAGCAATGAAAGGGCTAACTGTATAATCAGACATTTGTTTCTGTTGTTGCTCACTCCCCAGGTATGAGGGGGAAGTTTAACGCTCCAATACAGCTACAGTTCCTGAAAAGGATTCTTGTTTCTTTAGAAAAGCAGACTCTTGCAGACAAGATGTGTTCTCTGCCAGCCTCTCTTCTACTGCCAGCCCAAAAGGAACTGAGAGCAAAGAAAGAAACAGTGAAAATGATACTTCTGGAAGAAGAATTTTTCTCAAGGGAAATAAGGAAAACAGAGGGGTGGGAACTTGTTTTGTCAAGGTCCACACATACTGTTCACCATCTGGGCTCCTTTCAAGCTCTGTTATCAGTCTACCAATTACTAATTTAGTCAGTATTAAACTCTTTCCTGAGATTACATGAAGAGTTAGTTGTGGCCGCAGTGCTGGTTGCAGTGGGGCTGTGCGCTCCCAGCTCTTTAGTTTCCAATAGGTAAACTATCACTAGATTTATGAATGCAGGGTGACGCCTCCAAATCCCACCTTCTGCTTCAAAAGGCAGTGGTCGGGGTGGGGGGAATGAGCTCCTGCGGGTGAAGAAGGTATTTGGGAAGGAAACAGCCCACTTGAGAGCGAGTGACCAATAACAGGAATCGCCGTGTTGGCAGGTTTACGGCTGATAAATTCCACGGGTCTCAGATAACACATTCTGGAGACAACTCCCATTGTCAGAGGGATAAAAAAGGTGGGGTGGGGGACGGAGCACACACTCCTTCCTTGAATCGCCAACGGCGGGAGCTGCAGCTTGGGTTGGGTCCTTGGTGTTCCTGCCATGGCCAGTTACAGCTTCAGGCAAAGCAGCTCCTCTGGGGCAGGGGGGCCTGGGGGCTCCTCGCTCCGTTTTGGGGGGGGTTGCTTTAGGGCTCCGAGCATCCACGGGGGATCTGGTGGCAGGGGTGTGTCAGTCTCTTCTGCCAGATTTGTCTCTTCTGGCCTAGGAAGCGGCCTGGGTGGGGGATATGGAAGTAGTTTTAGCAGCTTTAGTGGTGGATTCGGTGCTGGTTTGGGTAGCGGCGATGGGCTCCTCTCGGGAAATGAAAAGGCAACTATGCAAAGCCTGAACGAGCGCCTGGCATCCTACCTGGACAAAGTGCGGGCGCTGGAAGACGCGAACTCTGACCTTGAAATTAAAATCCGAGACTGGTACCAAAAACAAGGACCAGGCCCTGCTCGGGACTACAATCCCTATTACAAGACTATTGAAGACCTTCGAGACAAGGTAGGTGTTCATATTTAATAAAATTATCTTAGATTTGCACTTAAGAAGGAAGAGAAAAGAGAAAGAGAAAAACTAAGAGAAAACCTTCACTAGGAAAACACCCAGAGGGCATTGCAGTTTATGGAAAGGAGAGGAAGATGAAATGAATATGTAATGATTGAGCAGGGTAGATAAAGTAAGTTATTGGCATGGAATTATCTACTTTTTAAAATGTTAGGTAAGAGAACGTACAAAACAGTTAGCCTGAGATGCCTAAGTATTTAATTCTCTGATAACATTTGCCTTTAATAAAGCATATATATGCACATACACGACCAGTTTATATATATATATGACCATATATATACTGATAAACATAAAGACAGCCAAACAATGACAGCAACCTGCCTAACTCTGTAATCTGGTACCTGCCATATAGCTTGAAATACTTCAGAGGCACATACACACAGCTTTAACGGTAAAAATAAAAACTGGTTAAGTACAATCTTGTAAATGTGAAAATAGCAGCTCAAGATTTCACCACCATACATTTATTTATCTACTACATTTCATTTACTTGATCTTGGTATCGAATTAGGAGTGATGAAACATCTGGCTTCTGGAAGAAGGAAGCAGCAGACATGAAGTAATCAATCCCATCTATAAATGCAGATTTGCCCCAATAGCCCATGGGTACCTGATA
The DNA here is from genome assembly GCA_013399365.1 of Pampusana beccarii. Taxonomy (NCBI): domain Eukaryota; kingdom Metazoa; phylum Chordata; class Aves; order Columbiformes; family Columbidae; genus Pampusana; species Pampusana beccarii. The sequence goes on along the minus strand of VWYH01003720.1, from coordinate 168,465 downwards.
ACAGATCACTTTGGGATGATACACACCCCGGAGTACATCGGTAGTAGCTGATTAAACCATGTAAATCAATGAAAGAAAACTTGAGGTTCGGTTTTCACAGTTCAGCTCAGAGTTCACGACCGCTCCCACACATTTACTGCCTCCTCACTTCAACCCATTCACATTCTCCACTGACTGGAAAAGCTGAGCTCCAGTAAAGGCAGAACCAACAATTAGATATTCCCCTTCTAGTATTTTTTTCCCTTTCCTTCTGAGAACCAAATAAAATACAGTTTTAATTGGTGCAGCTACAGATGAAACAATCTTAACTCTTTTATCTTCAGCTCAGGAAAGAAGATAACATAGTTGTTTCAGCCTCAGCAATGAACTCTCCTTGTTTGTAGATCCTTGATGCCACTATCGACAACTCCAGGATTGTCCTGCAGGTTGACAATGCCCGGCTGGCTGCTGACGACTTCAAAACCAAGTGAGTAATTTCTGAAAGGAAAAAGGTCCCTTGAGCAGGCAAAAGTCCTTGTTGAGCCAAAAGCCAGTGGCTGTTGAGAAAAGAAATGCCTATAAAATCACTGTAAGAAAACTAGTTTGAGCCTGTCATTGCAGTTCAGCCCTTTATGTATTTGCTGGAGGCACCATCTACACCACAGAAAATTGTACTGGACTAATTCAGCTAACCTAAATAGTTTCGTTTTGCTTTTTTAAGGTTTGAAACAGAGCAAGGCCTTCGTATGAGCGTGGAGGCCGATATCAACGGCCTGCGCAGGGTCCTGGACGAGCTCACCCTGGCCAGGACCGACCTGGAGCTGCAGATTGAAAGCTTAAAGGAGGAGCTGGCTTATCTAAAGAAAAACCACGAGGAGGTAAAAAACACCCCAAGAAACACATTTGAAAATGACATTGGGAAATACAGAGTCCCTCACAATTGCCCTGGGCTCTCCAACAGTGAAGAAAAGATTTCTGTGCAGGGTGGGAAACTAAAGATAGCCCTGCAAGTATTTAAGGGGAGCCAGTCAGACCTTGGCCCTTGAAGAAAGGATGGAAGGTTGACAATGTTTTCGGTTTATGATCGTACCCTCTTTTGCATTTCTCTGCCCTGCCCACACAGGAAATGAGCGCCCTGGGAGGGCAAGTAGCTGGTCAGGTCAATGTTGAACTGGACTCTGCTCCAGGCATCGACCTGACCAAGATCCTGGCTGAAATGAGAGACCAGTATGAACACATGGCTGAGAAGAACAGGAAGGATGCTGAGGCCTGGTTCAACAACAAGGTAGAAAAAACTCTGAGCTGTACAGATACTAACCAAAAAAAATCCATGAGAGGAACAAAATAATTATTAAAACACTCAGAAAACTTCTGTGAAAGCCTTATGGCCTCTACCTAGAGGCCCTGTATTTCTCATGTAATGTTTTCCTGTTTCAGACCGAAGAGCTGAACCGTGAAGTAGCTGTCAACACCGAACAACTCCAGAGCAGCAAGTCCGAAGTCACCGACCTGAGACGCACCCTCCAAGGGCTGGAAATAGAACTTCAGTCCCAGCTCAGCATGGTACGATAAAATTTGCACTACGTGAACCCCACCCAGCACTGAAATGGGCACATATTCCCCTCAGCCCCATATGTGGCAGCGACGTTTTTGTGGTTTCCCCCCTGTGCTCTCAGAGAGCGGCGCTGGAAGGCACGCTGGCCGACACTGAAGGGCGCTTCGGGGCGCAGCTGGCGCAGGCCCAGGGCCTCATCAGCAACTTGGAGGCGCAGCTGGCTGAGCTGCGGGCTGACATGGAGCGCCAGAACAGCGAGTACAAGATCCTCATGGATATCAAGACTCGGCTGGAGCAAGAGATCTCTACTTACCGGCAGCTCCTGGAAGGGCAGGAGTCCCAGTAAGTAACTCTGCTCACTGCGGAAAACCTTTTTGCTCAACGTCGTGAAGTCTGACCGCAGCACCACAGTAAACACAACTTTAAATACTCCTGGAGGTCTAACATTATTTTTTTCTGGACCATGGTGTCACTAGAAATGCAACAATTCCCATTTACATTAGGTAGATCAAAAAGTTTCTGAACAAAAAGGCCAACTGACAAGCAGCACGAAAGATTAAATGCAACTAACAGCTGAGAATTTGCTTTCATACATGCTGATGTCATGCAGCATTTGTTGTGTTATCTCTTGTTTCAACTGTTATCTCTTTGTTCTACAGGTTGTTTGGCTCCCTTTCTGGAACTGCTGGTAAGAATTCTTTCTCTTTCAGGAAACCTTTAGGAGTCAAAGAAGTTTTATTTTCTAAAAGGAAATACACATACACTATGGTAGTTGTGTCCCTTCTAGAGACTGGGCTGCTGCACCGACTTGTGTCACAGAAAAAAATCTAATGAGTAACAAATAATGTCTCTGACAAGAATTTCACGAAGTTCAGCCATTACAAGATGCTATAGACATCAGGAGAAAATTTCAGACTATGCTGCAGGAAAGGCAAAGGAAAGCACAAAATGCTTAATCATTTCCCCAGATGAAAAGGATGCAAGAAATTTAAGTTTGGCCAGCTCAGGGGAGTTGCATGAACATGCAAGTAAAACTTGCCTTAAGCTTTTAAAGGTCAGCTGTATTGTAAAAGAGATGTATGATTCAAATCAGGGCTATGAAGAAGAAACCTTCTGAGAAAGGGGAATGAGACGAGACATAAACTAAGCTCAGTGCCCACTGCGGAGTGATCTCGAGTGTGTTACACTTCAGTCACTGCTGTTCTTTCTCTCCATATTGTTGCAGACAAAAGAGAGAAGCTGGCAGATGGAAAATAGCACCGAACAGTCCTCCGAATGTCATCTCTGAAAGGAAAGAAAGCAAACAACACACAGGAATTGAAATGGAATCACTGAAAACTGATGGAAATTACTATTTTTAAGCATAGAAAATTGTTGGCCACACAAAGTTTAGGTAGATTAATCCATGTAGTGGTGTTCAATTTGCTAATTGGGTTAGCTTTTCAATTATTTCTAGTTCTTCCATGTACTGAATTGCTGTATCTACTCTAATAAAGATGATCTTCTTGCATTCTTTTGTGTTATTGTGACACTGTTCCTGAAGTTCGGGTTTAATCAGGCAGGAAATAGTGAGCCAGCCGCCCCAACACTCTGAAGAGCAGTAAGAGGGAGAAGTGATTCTGTAAGAACCAAGAGCTGGGAGACATTTTATTAGAGTAAAATACACAGTTGTTAAAATGATTTGAAGAGAACTGCTACAAAAATAGGAGTGAGAAACAGTTGTGAGATTTCTTCACTCACTTTCCCAGTCCGTACAGAGGCAACAAACCTTTAGCGTAAATTTTAGCCACCTTCAGCATTTCTCTCCTTGGACTTGGGAGGGAATAATTATTTCACCTTTGTTCATAACCAGATGTCCATAACAGATTAATGAAGTGTTTGCACAGCAAGGAGCGTCCCCAAGCTGTGGGCCTGCTCTGCCAAGGTTGGGCAATCCAATCCGATCTTATCCAATTCAATTCAATTCAATTCAAGGGGCGCTGGTGCCCGGGTTTGCTCAGCCGTGACTCAGGTGAGCCGTCAACATCAGTTGTCAAGCACTGACAGACAACCCCAGCTTACCCTCTGGAAACTCGCACGGGAGCTTTAGGCAGTGGCTTCGATATGACAGGGAAAAACTGTGACAGGAAAGAAAACCAGTCACGAAAAGTAAGAATCAGCAAAGAGATAGAGAGACAAGAACAAGATAAATAAATAGCGTGAGTGAATTCTGAATACGCAGCAGCCTGCTCTCAGTGCAGAGGTACAGACACATTGACCATTTCCCTCTCACCAGAAGAGCTGATGTTTGTAAGCTCGCTCTCCAAAGTGAAGGTTTTTCCTCTTTAGGACAGTACTCATGAAGCACGGCAACTGAAGCAAGCTGCGAGAAATAATCCATAACCAACCACCTCCAAACTTGACAGTGCTCCACTGAGGCACATTTCCTAGGATTCTCTTTTGGTTTGAAAACACCACTGAAGATTTCTAGTTAAATATTAGGAACTATTCAGAAGTAGTTGTTTAATATGAAAGAACAAATAGGATGATGAAGGCAGGATCAGCCTCAGGTCTGCAAGTGCTGCCCTCTGCATTTACAGGCTTTTGCTCATGGGTGACACAACCTCAAGATCAGAGTTTGATGGTTTACAGAAAATGGAAAAAGCCACAGAATCCCCACTGCTATGGTTTCCTGAATTATATTGTAGGACATCATCTGTATCGGCTGCTTGATTTATTTTTATTTTTGCCAAAGGTAAATATCCTACAGGAAAGAAGCGGCTCGATATCTGCTATCTGATTTTTACAAGTGTTCATCCGATAACAATCTAGAATAACACACAGGGCACTTTAAGGAGCAGCGACGTGTATTTCACCACTGAGCTTCCAAAGAAGTTATAAAGACTGAGTGAAAGACGACTTAATGAGAAAATCCCCAAAGTTTCCTGTTAAAGTTTCTGGTGTTTTCTAGAAGCAGTTTTGCAATTTTTTTAAATTGAATTTGATCCTGCTTATTGTGGGATCACTCAGAGCTGAACAGCATGCGCACCTCAGGATATTTCCATTACCGGGGTCTCAAAGAAACTTTTTTATCTTTAGGAGAGTTTGTCTAAACGTGTTTCCGGAGATACCAACTCTTGGAGATAGACAGATCTGGCAAGCGAAGCAGAACCATTAATCTGCCCCACAGCAAAACTAAACTGCCGTGGCAAAGCTCCAGGTTCAGTTTGAAACATGTTTCCACAGCTGTGAAACACCCTGTGCCTTCTGATCAGCTGAAGCACCAGCGGACATTCCCAGAACCAGGCGGTTCAGCTGCCCATCACAGCCAGATTTCTGCTGTTTCTTCCCTCCCAAGCACACATCTCCTGGTAAAAGGGCTGTGCGTTTCCCTGACGCTGCATTAAAGTCTCAACTGTAAATGTGAGAAAACCCTTCAGTTTATTCCAACAACCCGTATGAGCCTCAGTTTATCTGAAATCATCCATCCTGAATTTTAAGCTCGTTTTCCGTTGATGCGCGCCATCAAAAACTGTGCTAAAACCAAAGCTCTCCTTACTATGTTGCTAGCAAACATGTAATTTTTCTTCTTTATTTTGAGGTTTGATTTTAAAACAATTTTGGCGGTTCCGAACTAGACCAGAGAAAGTTCCTCCCAGCTTCACTTCGTCCCTGCTTTTCTCCCCCCTCTCAAGCCCCGTTTCCCTAAACCATTCTGTGCCTCACCACCGATTTGTTCTCTTAACACACCCCGACTTCTTCAAGTGCTCCCTGTGGCTTCCATGGGAACAATGTCACCTGGCTGAGCAAAGACAAGGGGGCTTTTCTTCCAACCCCACGCTATTGCCACACACCAGCCCCGCCGACACACCCAGCAGGGTAAACAACCACTTAATACCCCTTAAAAATCTCCCAAATATGTTTTCACATAATTACGCAGCATTGAACTGAGCTGTATTTATTCCATGCTTTTGAATTTCACTAGGAAACCATTAGATTTGAAATATACTGGTGTTTCAGACTCCCACTTTAAATGACGGATTAAGACGACTCTTCTAAGTGCTTCTCTAATCTTCTTTTCAAGAATTACTTCATTTCGTAGTGCATACAGGCATTAAACACATTTTTTGCTATCTGAACAGTTTCATCTGAAACCAAATTTGTTTCCTTTTTTCAAAAGTAACAGGAACTTGGTCCTCTCACATTTCTTCTTTTAATTGAATTATTTCAATTTTGTATGACCCTTCTGGACTGTTTCACAAACATTAGGAAATTAACTGCGCCCAGTCCCCCTTCTACATTGAAGGATGCTAATTGTTCCTCAGGCAATGCTATGATTATATGCTCTTTGTACTAAAAATTCAGACTCCAAAATCTAAATATTAGTTACAAGCAAAGAGCAGGAATAAGAACATACCAAATTCAATTCCAATTTTTTAAGGGGGAAAACATATGGATATAAAATAAGAAATCGTGGTAAGATGAACTGATGATTGTACATTTTACAATGAAAGGAGATTTTTACTTAAACTTCATTTTTAGAAAAGGTTGATTTTCTTAAAATAGTCATGGCAATTGCTGTAAATGGGTATATGGGTGTGGTTGAACTCACTTTGTTTTTCCATTCTTAAATGTCAGAGAAGTAAATTCCAAGTTTCAGAAGTATAGCCTGGAGAAAAAGCACTCATCTGAATCACCCCTTTTGTTTAATTAAAAAAAGAAAGCCCAAGCCCCTGAGACATGCAGCCAGCTCCATTTATGAGGAATGTCATCATAATTGGCCTCACCTCTAGGGAGGAGAAATTTTGGAGGGAGGGCTGCAGGTTGGGTTTGTCTCCAAACACCCCGTTTTGTGGCTATAAAAGCAGCGCCAGGGCAGTGAAGACACATCCTTCCCTCTTCCACATCAAGCTGAACAACTGAGCTCAGCGCCTTCTCGTGCCGCTGCTATGGCCACCTCCTTCATGCACAGCTCTTCTTCCACCTACAGCGGTGGCTTTGGGGGTAGTGGCAGCACTCGCTTATCCTCGGTGCGAGCGGGAGGAACCTGCCGAGCTCCGAGCATCCACGGAGGATCTGGTGGCAGGGGTGTCTCCATCTCCTCAGCTAAGTGTGTCACCTCTGGAGGAGGTGGATATGGGTTTGGTTGTGGTTATGGAGGAGGCTACGGTGGCTTCGGTGGAGGGTCTGGCTTCGGTGGAGGGTCTGGCTTTGGTGGAGTTTTTGATTTTGGTGTTACCTGTGGTGGTGGTGATGGCCTTGTCTCTGGAAATGAAAAGATAACTATGCAGAACCTGAACGACCGCCTGGCTTCGTACCTGGCCAAGGTACGAGCACTGGAAGAGGCCAACTCAGATTTAGAAGTTAAGATCCGAGAGTGGTATCAGAAGCAAGCTCCCACCAGCCCAGCTCGGGACTACACTAATTATTACAAGATGATTGAAGATCTCCGAGACAAGGTATGACGTTTACATGTAGAGGAGTTATAAGAATGCATTAGAATTGTGGAACTGCATATTCCACTTCTTTAAAATAAGCTAAAATAATTACAAAATAAATACTGAATTCCTCAACCTCAAATACATTGTGGTCATGAGCATTCTAGCAGAAAAGAGTAGATTTTTCTCAATTGAAAAACCAAATAGGTTAACTTGAAACTGTGGTGTTTGTTGAAATTAAAATGATTGCACTAGAAGGTAGCAGAACACGGCTAAATGTGTTTAGAATTATCAATACATTTATTCAGTCTAGTAATAAAGAATGTGACAGGTAGGCCTCAAAGGCTGGAAAAATAATCCTCCTAGCTACAGATAAGATCAGGTGTATTTTCTAATGGTGCTTCCAATTTGTGTAACACAAAGGTATCTCAGCTCTCTGATTTGCATACGGAATGTGAAAAGAGAGCAGCATTTTTGTTTTTTCTCTTATAGAAGTGGTAAGAATTACAGTGTGACCAAAGAGCAACATTAACAGATGGAAATGGCCATTGCTTTCCAAAAATCAGGTTTAACCAGTGACACCACATCAGGGTCCATTTCTTTGTACCTTCTTTGGTGTTTTACAGCCTCAATAACTATCTCCTCTGTACTCAGGACCATGATACTTCACCAGTGTTCACAGGATCTTTTTTCTGTGTTTCTTAATGGCCAGATCCTTGCAGCTACTGTGGAGAATTCCAAAGTGGTTCTGGCGATGGACAATGCCAGGCTGGCTGCAGACGACTTCAGAATGAAGTAAGTTTACCTGGAGCACATTTGTCTGCTCCCTCTCTCAAAAGAGTTTTTTTGAAGTTTAGCATTACTTTTTATTTAGAAAATAAAGTTCTTCAGTCACTGAAGGACACATTTTGAAATTATGTATAGGTATTTTTCTTTGATAACTTCTGATGACAAAACCCCTGGCAAACAGATTCAATGTGATGAAGGATCGGCTGGGAACATAAAGCTGAGAGAACACAGTATCCAGATCACTGAGCTGTCCACACAACCAAGTACAGCTCATGTTTTAGTTTTTCAGTGATGCTCTTAACTAAATGACAGGGGGAAAGAATACAAGAACAGGTTGGGCTTTTCACTTAAAATGAACAGAGTGGCATGAAGAGATCACTGTTTGGTTCCAGTAGAGAGTAATTTGGGGCTTACCCAGGTGATGGACTCAGCAGTACATTAGACACTGCTGAAAAGACAATAAAGGAACTTGCACAACTGATTAATCTTGCAGTGAAGTACCTGCAGGTTTACATTTTCTCCTCTAGAGTCCTAGAATCTGTGCTTTCCTTCACACCAGATGTGAGAGGACACTGCAAACGGACTGCACTGTACGGCAGCTTTTCTGTTGATGCTGATAATAGTTATTAGATTCTGCAAAGTGCTATGTCATGTATTCCTCAAGAATAAAATCAGATGGCAATGCATGTACTTTCACATGTCGTAGCTGGATGTTGGAAAAAAACATCTTTACTCACTTTACACTTGTTTTCAACATATATGTCTTCATTTACAGCCCACTGTTCCTCCTACATTCAATACAAAATTTCATGGGTTTATGGCTCTACTGAATACAAACTTGCACATATTCCAGTGCTTGTTTCTTTCTCAAACTGCAGATACGAGAATGAGTTGTTCCTGCGCCAGAATGTGGAGGCCGACATCAACGGGCTGCGCAGGGTCCTGGACGAGCTGACCCTGTCCAGAACCGACCTGGAGATGCAGATCGAGAACCTGAAGGAGGAGCTGGCCTACCTCAAGAAGAACCACGAGGAGGTGAGAGTCCAGAACAGGGCACAGAGGAAATCACTTCCCTTTGGAATTTATAAGCACATGACAGGTTCCCAAGGTAGTTATGTTGAGAAAAAGAAACATAACATCTGAGTGTCAAGGATGTTTTTCCGTAAGTTACATGGAAATATCTGTGTGTGTGTGAGAGTATACAGAGAATAGTGTTTCATCTATGATACTCGATAATTAAAGTACTGCATCCCACTGCATGAATTGCTGATGGCAGGAAGTACATGAGAAGAGAGAGTCTAATCTTGTTGTGTCCTCTGCCTTCTGCCCACGCAGGAAATGAAAGAGTATTCCAATCAGCTAACTGGAACAGTCACCGTGGACCTTGACGCTGCTCCTGGCGTGGACCTGACCCGAATTCTCGCGGAGATGAGGGCACAGTATGAAGCTCTGGCTGAGAAGAACCGTAAAGATGTTGAGGCCTGGTTCATGACTCAGGTATAGTGCCACAAAAACCAGCAAACTGATGCAGCACCTCATTGCTACTGCCCCAGCAGATGGGATGGGTCCTCCCTTTCTCAAAACAATTTAAATTTTTTTATTTTTTTTTTTTCTGTTTCAGACTGAGCAGCTGAACCACAAAGTAGCCAGCCACACAACGGAGATAGAGACCGGCAAATCGGAGATCATAGAACTGAGACGCTCGGTCCAGGGTCTGGAGATTGAGCTCCAGTCACAGCTCAGCACGGTACGGAGCGTCCCAAGCACATCACAAGTCACTGCTAATACACTCTCCCCTTCCTCCCTCTCTGTCTTGCCCCTCTTTTGGCTCTTCTTTGGGACAAATCTATGTGCTAACCCATTCTGCTGATATTCCGCTTTAGAAAGCCGGACTGGAAGCCAGTTTGCGAGACACGGAAGCACGGTACTGCGCACAGCTGGCACAGATTCAAGCCCTCATCACCGGCCTTGAGGAGCAGCTGAGCGAACTTCGAAGCGACATGGAGAATCAGAACCATGAGTACAGAATGCTCATGGACATCAAGAGCCGCCTGGAGCAGGAAATCGCCACCTACCGCAAGCTGCTGGAGGGCCAGGACTCTCTGTACGTTACCATATACAAATCCTGTGATGATTAGATAAGGTTAATAACATGACACATTGTAAAGCAGTAATTTGTGGTTGTCAAGCTGACTCCAGATTACTTAATTACATTCACTGCACACGCAGGCTATGGAGTGCTGGCAAAACAGATGCCCAGCAAAGTCCCAGGCATTGCTGTAACTCAAGCTGAATCTTCAGATCCATTGTGCTGATTTGAAAATATAAATGCAGCCATTTTGACCACATTGAATTATAGAAGGCACCAGGCTCCATGTCTGTCTTACACAGCCCTCAGGATGCCTTCAGCCTGAAATAACCCATAAAAACGTGTTCTCAGTATTTCTTTAGCTCTTGTTTTTTTTAATGCTTGTGCTCAGAAGTGAAAATTTTCATCATCATACAGCAGTACTCTCAGCTAGAAAAGAACTTGGTGCAGACCACGGCTTATCTTAGTAAAATCTGCCTTTTAGTGCCCATTTCTCACCTCTCAACTACATATGGAATTACTTTTGATTTCCGAGGAGGAATCAGCTCCTTATATTGTTTCTAGATTATGACATTTTGAGGAGTGTATAGAGACGTACCAGGACCAGGGACTGCTCTGACTGCTGCTCATATTTCCTAGCGAGTACATAGGAGTGGCCTTCAAAGCCAAAAGCACCTTCACAATATCACGAGTAACAGCACAGCTGAGAACCAACTGCAAGCAGCCGTGTGAAATCAGGGCTGCTCACATGCTGTGGTTCCTGTGGATCAGTGGTTTCAGTGGCAGGGTCAGGGATGGTCACTAATCAAACATTTCTTCTTTTCTACAGGATACCAATAGTGAACCCTAAGGATGGTAAGAAAAATCTTTATTTTTTTTACAAAATAGGATTTGCTTAGGATTTCTTCCTGCTAGCACAGATTACAGAAACCACATTCTTTATCATCTAGAGACAAAAATCTAATAATTTATCTTATTTTATATGCACTTTTGGAACGAGTAGCTTGCCAAAACGATTGCATGAACCCCTCATGGGATTCTAAAATACAGAAATCTCCCCAAAATTCCTGAGTTACTCTGCTGATTCACACGACATACAAGATAAATCCAAATCTGATATGTGATGTGCATTCCTAAGACATAATATCTTAAGATATGTGAGGGCAGTTCCCCCTTTGACATGTGAAAAAGATCTTATGAGGAAACAAACAAAAAAACCCCATCACACAGCTCTTCAGTGTGTTACCAGGGTATTTTATTTTCCTTAGTTGATCTTCTTTTTTTTTTCCCTCCTACAACAGCATCTGCTAGCGCTGGAAGAGGTCGCGGGAGCACAGAAGATGATGGAAGAGCTACTACTCGTGATAGGAGATTCTAATAAAGAAATACTGAATCCCCTCTTGCATCTGACACCACATAGAACCAGAGCAGCCTACACATGGGCTAATGCTAAGAGAAAAACCCTTCTACTTTCGCCAAATCACCAGAATGTAATCCAAGAGCGTGCAAAAGCTTGATGTCTTTCCTCAAATTTGCTCTCAGATGATCATTTGGCTCTATGGGTCAGATGACAAGCTTGTTTTCTGTCAGTAGCTATAGAGTTTCCTTAAGAAAGAACCCACACAATAAAGTTTCTGTTCTGCTTGTGCAAATACGTCCAGTCTAATGTTGTTTTTTTTGAAGTCAGTGTGGTATTGCCACACATGCACATACACCCTCCCCAACACAGTGCTTCCTCTAACCCAACCCAAGAGATGCTCAGTGGATAACAACAATAATAACTTTAATAATAATAATAATAATAAAGATGATGATAAATGGACAGATACAAAGGGCCATTAGATTCTCCCAGGCATCTAAGGCTAATATTGATTAAAAATTGCTAACATAACCCATTCAGAAAATCTATTGTTAGCCTCATCGCTAGGTATTTCAATCCACGTAACACTACCTAGAAAAATTATATCATTTCTAGAATTAAGTATTTTATTTTCCTTCCAGCCTCCTTAGAGTCACTATTTTTCTCTCTTCTATTTTCTATAATATAAAAAAAAAATCCCTACACTAGAGCCATGAGTGAGGCCGCAGGGTCCCAGCTCAGGAACACGCTACTCGTGTTCTCACTGGCAACAACTGAGAACAGGTTCTTGCAAACTTCAGCAAAGCAACACCACGATCTACCAGAAAAGAAAAACCAAACAGCACAACGAGATTTTTTTCCTGATCCAGAAATCAAGCGACTATTAAATGTGTGACTCAGAGAGCGAGAGAAATTCTACAGCCAAAGGCAGACATCTGTTCGTATTTCAGATGGAGGAGCTGAATCAACAAGTGATGGTCACAGGATATTTACCTGTATAAAGTAGGTGTCAAAATATTCCGCCTATATTTAAACTGCAGGCTATAAATTCAGTGCAGATTGCTTTTCATGTTCCAATTCGGTAAAACAAGTTTGACTCCCAAATAAAGCTCCTGGTTCCAGAGGTTTACGTGGAACAAGGAGAAGTTACCATCTCGTGGTGCCACCTGCTGACAACGTTTCATTTTCTCGTTGGATCAGCGATCAAATTCTGCACTCTCTGGACTCCACAGCTGGCTACAAACAAGCCCCAGAGTGCCAGCCTGACAAAGCAGAACCAGGTCTGGATTGGAACTAAGGTTTTTTGGTCTTTCCCATGACCCTGAATGCATGTCGATGAAAACTGCGTGGCAGCTTTTCCAGTTTGAAAAGCTGAGCTTGAGAGGAGACACTTCCTATGTGCCAGATCACCTTTGCTTTGTATCACTTGCCAGAAATAATACAATTCAGCTTTGCACAATGGCGTGATATTTGGTGAAACTGTGAGGAGAAGACAGAGGCTATTCTGCCTCACGAACTGTCAGTCTCACCAGCAGCCAGGCTGTGAATCTCACTGAGTGACTGCACGCAAAACAAAGGATCCATTTTATTTCATGTAATATTACGTACACATGTATATATTTATATTTCAATGCAATATTTCATAGAACATTAGCTTGCTAAACTAGCCTAGAAAATTCAGTCTGAAATTAATCTCCGGTGGGATGAACTGAGCAGCAGGGTATCATTGGTTCTATTATAATTTGGGATTTTTTCCAAGTTAGGCCTTCATTTTTTCTCTGGTGCTTCAAGCTCCTCTCTCTCTCAAGCAGATGGGCTGATGCTAAACCAGAGCTTTTATCAGAATATTTTGTGATAGCCATACCTTGTGTTTATTGGAAAACAGTATATTTAGTGATTAATTTCCCCAAACAATTATAAATGCTAGCATTTCTGTACACTGAGGTGTATGAGAAGAAGAAGGGATATGTAGTCAATGGAAACGTAACTGGTAAAAAGAAAATCCCCCAGTGTGGAGTAGAACTGACTCCGAGCCACGAGGAGGAGCTCAAAACCTGCCCAATGCAGGGACTGAGACCTGGGAGGCATCCTGGGAAAGGATGAGCTGTGTTCCTTATTACTGCAAAACTTCAAATGAAACAGAGAAAAAAAAGATTCCTTCTGGCTCCTTCCAGGATAGATAACTCTGGTTTGTACAGTCTCGCCGACCCCAGCACTCAGAATGAGTAACTGCGCTAAGATCTTGTTACAGCTGAGCCGTCAACCGCTGTAAAGAGAAATCCCTGCTCCTGCTTCCCACCGCTCCCCAAATGCGCTGTCGTACCCCTCACTCACCCACTAGAACCACCCTAGGGAAGGGAAACCCAACAGGGAAACCCATCAGCCCCGCTGCTGCCATGGGAACGCTTCCCAATTTACCACCTACTTTCCAGCACGAGGAATAAGGAAATCTTTGCAGAAGCCAGACTTGCCTGTTCTGTATTTGATGGAAGAAGTTTTACTGATGGTTACTGAAACTTCGGAGAAAGGCTATTTTTGCATGATTGCCAGGTCCATTTTTATGGCTGGTAGCTTCAAATAATCAGGTGAATTTTTCAAGTGTTGTTACAAACTCACATTCTAAACATTTTCTACAGCTAAACATACATATCTTAATAATATTAATACTAGTAAGAGCAAGAAATTCCTGCATTACTGTTTCAGCAAGACTATCGAAATATGACTGCACCTTGAATCATGAAATGTCACTAGAAAACATTGTTAAATACCTAATTATCATGTATTTCAACTGGAAATGAGCAGCTGAAGGGGACAGCTGGGCCTTTCTCACTTTGGACTGGACTTTCAGTCAAGTGACAGAGATTAGATAATTTCATTAAAGCTTCATGTCTCATACAGGCTGAAGCTGCTTGGTACATTAATGACAGCTCAGCAGGCTTCATTTCAGGATTCACAGACTGCTGTGATTCTAAAGCAACAACAGAAAGAATGAATCTTGAGAGAGACATCCCTGCCTCAGCTCTCCAGTTATTCTGTAATGGACCATACTCTTCACGTCCTAAGAAGAAGAATATATTAACTATAGGGTTAGAAATAAGTCTGAGGCAGGGCTGATCCTGTTCCACACCTACTGATTTTAGCCACACCTCACTATTGTAATATGAAAAGAAAAAAAAAAAAAGAAGAAAGAAAAAAGAAACAAAACCAAAGGGAAAGCAATCTGGTATGCGGCTCCGATTCCAAATAACAACAATGTGTGCAGGCTCATAAACGCTTCAGAATTGACCAAGAGGAAGCACGTTTCGTGATGACACAATCTTGTTGCTGTAGTCATTCATCGAAGGGAAACTCCCACAGGAAAAGGCATAAAGCTGCTCAGGGAAGGCTAAGCAGCTGCTCAGTGCTAGGCAGTCAAACATTGGGTTGGATTCACAACAGAGCTAAGCATGAGTACCAGCCAAGGCCCTTTTCAATTTTTTTCTGGGTCCCTCAGGGGTAGTTCAGGGTGTGTTTTGGCCCAGCAAGGAACGTCTTACAGTGGTGGTGCCAGCAGCTCCCCAGGCAGACCCCTCTGGCTGGCTGCTGGGGGGGGGGCACCGTGGGGAGGCTTCGGCGAGCGCCACGGGGAAAGCATCTTCCTGGGGGGGAACGAGAAACAGACCATGCAAAACCTGAATGACCGTTTGGCCGCTTATCTGGACAAGGTCCGCTCCTTAGAAGCAGCCAACGCTCAGCTGGAAAGCTGCATCCGAGAGTGGCACAGGACAAAGTCTCACGGCAAGAGGCATGACTTGAACCAGTACGAGCAAAACGTCACTGACATGCAAAGGCAGGTAAGTCAGAGCTACAAGTGACTGTCATTCTGTGCTCTTTTAAGGAATCTGGGGACTCGTTTATGCTGATGGCTTTCCTTTAAAGAAAGTTAGATAAACCCTTTTAAATGTTAGAGATACTAACGAAAGCAGTTACAGGACCTGGGCATAAACATACTTTATGCTCACAAGGAGGAGAATGGGACACAAGAAAGAAAAGGAGACGAGGGGGATTCTGCAAAGACTGGTACTAAAAGGAGGTTTTTATGCTGCCAAGTGTTCGTTTCGGTACGTGAAGCTGTGGTTTGAGTAACTATGTCTGGCAGAACTCAATCTTTTTAACTGCACATGTACTCAAGCGAATTAGAAAGCCGGCGATGCGAAGAGGCTGCGTTCTCCCATGCAGCCTGTCTTCAGACGGACTGTTGCGTTTCATTTCTTTGATTCCTGCGGTAGCAGACAATGAAACTACAGGAGTTTTGGGTCCAATGAGCTTATGTAATCAGATGGAAAAATACTTCATTGTAATTAAGAAAATAGCAGTGACAAATTCCTTGTGGATGTTTTCACTATAATTAAAAGGAGAATTTCTGGTTCCTGTCAGTAGTTAATATTAATGTTCAACAGTAACTCTTTCAATCTCCCAAACTCACGTGTCTTCAAATTTAAGCATAATATTAATCTGTATTCATAATGAACGCACTTAGCACTGTAACCATCTGTGTGACTAATCAGTGTAATTAACTTCACGTAGCCATATGGGGCAAAAACCAAAGCTATTCCAAATGCGATGTTGTAGCTTTCCCTCCACTTTTTATAATACGGTTACTTGGCATTCTCAAGACCCTGAGTATTTTTTTTCAAAGGGGCTTAGAAATGGTATTATGCTGCATCTTTGCTCGTTCAGGCCCGAGACTTAATCAAACTCCTTGCTCAGTGTTAAATGTGTTGCCTCCAGGCAGAAGATGAGGCATCCCGACCACAGCCAACATGTAGGGAGAGCCAGAATTGTCATCACCTATTTCTGTTTTAAGGATAAAGAAAGGTCATCCATCTCCAGACCTATCGCTTGAGCACTTTTTTTTTTTCTTAAACTGATCCAGAGATAAGAACTTGTTCATCAAGAATATAAATGTGTTTGCATTGATTTGGAATTAATGAATCAGAAAGATTTAGGAAGACAATAAGACTAAAAACATAGTGCTGGTTGGGGTAAAGCCTTCACTTTTGACCAGGTTGTACCCAAAACTCTTGTTTTGAACACTCACCACTCACACAGCTCTCACTGGCCACAGGCCCGCTGGACCCACTGATGTGCTGAGTGGGGTGAGGATCACTCACTGACGACAGTTCAGTGGCCTAACCCAGAATTGTTACTTTCTCTATAAATTATTGCAATTAGCGCCATGACTGCCTGTAAAATGAGCGAAAATATAGCATCTAATTATTAAGCATAATTAAATTAATTAACCATGAATTTGAAAAAGTGAAACTAATTTAGCACCTAAAGTGAAATTTAGACAAAATTTAGGATCCCATATCCAGTAACCCAGAAAGTCTATGATAGACTGGGTGTCTAAACTTGGAGGCATATAATCATTTGGGTGCTACATTTCGGACCACACTCTTTCCCGGATACCTGAATTCCGGATGAACATGCCGGACGGAGCGACAAGTTGCCTTGTTCCCACCTGAGCCCATTCGAACCCTGACACAAAGTAAAACACACCTGTTCTTCAGGTAAATGTTTCATCCAAACATCTTGTACCAGTAAATAAGCAAACTGATTTTCAGAGGATTCCGGGAGAGAGGATCAATGCTGTTGGACCAAGGACACAAGACACAAGACTGAGGAAGAAGTCAGTGAAGGAATTTGAGTGTATTTCATATATAATAATGTGTGAGTTCTTAATTAGGTTATTTGTAGGCTTATGGCCTGATATTAGGGATGTGCCCAAATTCATTATAGATGTAATGAAGAATTCCATATAATTATAAACAGGTAAATGTCCACATTTGAAATGCACTGCTAACTGGCATGGCAATCGCCAGCTGGTAAAATACTGACAATTGTTTGCATTGCACAGGAAGAGTCATAAAGCTTTTATATAAACGTGTTGCTGTGCTGCATGATCCTGAAATGACACAAAGTTGGGGAACTCGTATGTTGCTTTCTCATTGCCTTATGACCTTCCGTAGTAAAAATGTACCATTCTCTAAGGATGGATGGAGGAATTGCCCCTTCTCTGACACCAAACGCCAGGCAGTGACACATTTGGGAACTGTTACTCTTCTTCAGCTGGCCTTGATCATGTCCCAGGGCAGTATCTGAGGTGCGCTGCTAATTGCGCAAGAACGTACAGTCTGTTAACAGATTTGTTAAAATATTCCACAGGCACCTTCTTTTTTTACTATGACAGGTAAACTTTTGACACTTCAGGACAATTTTGTCATTTCCTTTTTTCTTTGTGATTCATGTAGGTGTAGGAAGTTTTAGTTCAAGGTGCTGAGAGCTCTGTAAATGCCTTATGATTTCTGTACAGCCACAATGCTTCTTAGCATATGATTAATTCCAGCATTTTGATTGTAGTCAGACACAACTTAATGGTTCTTACTGAAATTTGCCCCAAAGATGACCAAGGCTGCTTTTCCAGCAATGCTAAGCAGCGTCAAAATCAGTTCCCCCCCCCAAAAAGAGGAAGAGAGCGATCGTTGTTCTGTAATATACCATGAAGTTTGCATAATATTATTCATATCCTCTACCTGGCCAGGAATAAGCCAACTCCTCCTGCTTCACATCCAGAAAAGCAAGACCAAGAGAAAAGCAAGATTACGGACAAAAACTGCAAAGACATCTAAGTGGATCAGGAAACTAAGCTGCTTCTATTCATTTACTCTCCTTAACATGGGGATTCTACTATTTAGATGCTTCCTAAGAGCAGCAGGGAGTCTAAATCAGCATTATTCACCATGACCATATGGCAACACTGAGTCTGCTGTTGGATTCTCTGTTTTCCAGATTGAGGATGGCAAGATCACCAATGCCAGTATCCTTTTACAAATTGATAACGCTAACATGGCATCGGAAGACTTCAGGCTCAAGTAAGATCTTCTTTGGTTTCCTGATTAAGTTTGAAAGAGGATTAAGCAAAATATTGCTTTTTTCTTGATAAACCAATATGAAACTGATTTTACTGAGGTTTTCTGGTGATACTGGATAAATAAAACCAATGTAGAACAGAAAAAATCCCAGAAAGGATAAAAAGGATGTACAAACCACAGATGATTGCTGAACAATCTTGAGTCACCCTGTTTATGATACTTAGTTCAGGTCCTGAAGAGCAGGTTTTACAGCAGACACTTGATGCCTGTGACAAAAGGCATTTAAAACTGTCATCTGGGCACACAAATTAACCCTTCTCTGCACCCTTCCCCAGTCCAGCCCAAACCCATTTCCTGTACTTATCACCTCCAGCTCCGCAGGAAACACCCGTCCTGCAGTATTTCTGCTTTGGAGCCCCAGTTTTGCCACAGTAAATGGGCCAGTGCTGCCTCGACGACCAGTACACAGTTTGATATTTCCACATTGTTGAAAGTTCTCAGAAAGCCAAAATATTTGGACAGAAAACTTGCAGGTAGAGCTTTGCAGAGGAAAGGAATTTACATTTCCGTACATTAGCCTTCTTAGGAATCATGAAGATCTG
Source organism: Pampusana beccarii (assembly GCA_013399365.1). Classification (NCBI taxonomy): domain Eukaryota; kingdom Metazoa; phylum Chordata; class Aves; order Columbiformes; family Columbidae; genus Pampusana; species Pampusana beccarii. Next base: position 149,760 of record VWYH01003720.1, on the reverse strand, counting down.
TCTTATTTTCAGTAGATGATGATCAGCTATTAAAAAAATCTCTCCACTTTTGGCAATATTGTATTGCCAAATACAATACAACACTTAAAGACTCAGAACCCCAGGCAGTATCTATCCTTGTCTTCGTTATCGATCAATACTGTTGTTAAAAAGAAACAGTGGAACTACTTGGAGAGGCTGATGGATTGAACGTAGAAACATCAATAGAGACCCCAAAAATGAGGTAAAGGGAGAGATTCTGAGGAGCAAAAGTGCTTCATGTGCCCCAGGGAAGATCAGGTAGGGTCCTTCTGACCCTGGCTCACTACAGATGCCAAACTGCAAGAGGTTAGAGAGGACTGGCAATAACTGGCTTCTGTGACATTTTTCCTGTTTTCTGAAGGACTGAAAAGTCATCATTTTGGAAAAACTACAGAAAGCATGATTGTTGATACCATTTTGCAGCTTTACTGGCAAGATTTTGAGAATCATATTCTCAAAGCTTTCACAACCTGGTGAACATTAAAATGCAAAAAGGAAAATGGAAGAAAGAGCAATTATTTCGTACCATATAGGAGGAGTTGTGAGGAAGAATGAAAAACAACAATTAAACCCATCTTGGTTTTAAGACTATTCTAGAATATTCAAATAAGGTATTTTAGAAACAGAATTTGTATCCTTGATTTTTGTCGTCCCTAGTTCCCTACAGGGAGGACTTTAGCAAGTCTATTTCTCTTCAATACTCCTCAGACAAAGGCTGGAATGGGTCTGTTCTCAACGAGCGTGCGTTATCTTCTTTCTCCTCGTGAAGGTACGAAGCAGAGAAGACTCGCAGGCAGGGAGTGCAGCTCGACGTTGAGAACCTGCGCAAGGAGCTCGACGGCCTGACCATTGTTAAAACAGACCTGGAAATGGAAATCGAAGGCTTGAGAGAAGAGCACATCCTCAGGAGGAAAGACCATGAGGAGGTAGAAAATGTTCCACTTGGTAAAATCCTATCACACAAATCTTCACTACCATGTAATTAACTTTGAGTAAGATCCACAATCTATAAATGGGATGGATGATTCAGAACCTAATCATGTTTCTAAAGAAGCCAATGAGAGTCAGATGAGACACGAAGTTTGGGTACTACTTTACCAAGTAAACTAGGATTTCAGGAAGGAAAGGCTGTATTCATCTTCTCCCACTCTTTTCTAGTCACCTGCCCATCTGTCATATGTAGCTAATAATAACTTACACATTCAACAGAAATGTTCTCAGAAATACTTAGATATAAATACAAAGATTTCAAGCAAATAGGAAATGTTGCTGGTTGCTGTTGAGTTTTACTTATCACAGACTTTCCCCTCAGCTCTGGATCTATCAGTTCACAGAATCACAGAAACACGGAGGGGTTGCAGTTGGAAGGGACCTCTCGAGGTCACCTTGTCCACCCTCCCAGCCCAGGCAGGGTCACCCAGAGCAGGTTGACCACAACTGAACAGACCTTGAATTCTGGAAGGATCAAAATTTAAAAGAATGGTTGGTGAAGTAATTACTTATTCTTGCAAAAGCCCAAGCGCAATAATTAGACGATAATAATAATAGTCAAAAAGCATGCTGCTCTGAATCCTTCCACAGCTCTACCACAGTGGTGTCTGTTATTCCCACATATATAATACCACCGCTTGACACGATGCTGTTGTCAGCTTGCGTGATCTGATGTTGTTTTCAGTTATTACCTAATGCAGAACCAAACATCCTACTCAGTATCTGTGGGTTATTAAAATGGAGAATGGAAACACAAGGGTTCCACAGCAGTAGGTGAAGCTGTCTTGGGCTGACCCCCTTCTGGCCAGGCACACTCCTGAAGAGCTGTAACAAAACAGCTCTTGGCAGCGGGGCAACCAATGGAGCCACCAGTGCGCCCAGTTGATCCCAGTTTGGAGGCCGTGATGTCATTCCCTGCAACGCCGCTTTGCCCGGGCGCTTTGGAAAATGGCACCTCGCACACAAGACTGTGCTACACCAAAAGGAATGTTACCATACCTGCTCGACTTGCCCTGTAATTATGTTGTTTACACAGTAATTATATGCTTTAATCCAATTATTCCTTTAACAATTACACAGAACTTTTACATTACTCTCCTGTAAACTTAGTTATAGTTCCATAAATATTAACATACAGGGTAAGAAAGATGAAATTACTGTTAGATTTTCATCAAAGGCTTTGGGTTCCTGATACATAAATAAATAAAAAATGTTAGTGCTTCTTCATTAAGTATGTATCTTCCAGAAACATTATATGAAAAGATCTTCCGACGGTTTTTACTAAGTTCTCTAGCAGAGTTCTGCCAGAGAAGCAGATATAAGTCACTGGTTTAAGTCACATCACAGTACTACCCATACATGAATATATATATATTTATATTAACCTACCATAAGGAAAAAAATATTTGGGGTATTGTGAGAGGATGGAACTGAAGAAGACAAGACAGGAATTAAAACTTTCCACCTTCATAAACAAGTTTGCTTGTTTCCTCTGCTGATATCTCAATAGGATATGGAAGCAAATCGCTCATCACACGACTTCAAAGTCAATGTAAAAGTAAACGCAGCACCTCCTGAAGACTTAGCCAAGATTCTAGCAGAAATAAGAGAAGATTATGAAGCCATAATTGAAAAGAATCGCCAAAGCCTGGACAGCTGGTACAGAGAACAGGTAACAGCTGGTTTCTGCTCATTTCAAGCCCCCCGTTGCCATCCGTGAGTGGCCAGAGTCAGTGAAGCTTTTCTCCTGCTTTTGCCCCCAGAGCACAGCAATGTCCCTGACAGCAACGCCGAACCCCGAACAGATCCAGCGCAATGAGAACGAGATCAAGGATCTCAAACGCACGTTGCAGTCCCTGGACATCGAGCTGCAGGCACAGATGAGTAAGGTACCTATTGTCTGCATCTCTGGCTGGTCACTGTTCTTTCATACGTTCTCAGAAACCGTCACAGACCAATGCTTCATTTAAATCCACAGCCTAGCATAAATTTATTGTAGTTATTAAAGTATCGGTGAAATGGGAATTTGAACCATGCTTGGCTTTGCCAGAATATGCAAAGTAGATTCAGCAGCCATCCCCAAGGAGTGAAAAATTTGTGTCTCTCCTTAGAGCAAAATAAGGGGAGAAGAAAAAGAAGAGATGGGATAGCTGACTGCCGGATCTAGAAAGAAAAAATGCCCAAGCAGACAGATAGTAATGCAAATTTCATATTTACAACCCCTGTTATAATGCATGAAATACATGAACTACGAAAAACGTTGGTAGGGAATCTTCAAAAATGTTACTCGGCTCTTGCACAGGTTCAAGCTCAAATACCCATGACTTGGTGACTTTGGAGCAATTCTGGACAGTAAATGCAGAACTGGCAAAAGAGCCAACAGTTTCAGGAGCACAGCTTTTGAGCAGACAGAACACACAGGGATAAATTACTCAGGCTTTGCCTCTCATTATGCACACATGACACAGCTTCATGATTCTGCTCTCTTCACATGAATAGTCATGCACATGCATAAGTGCTTCAGTTACCACAGTCTTAACTTTGCAATCTTCTAGCTAGAGACCAAATTTCCTGGCATTTTTTGCATTATATCTACCCATAAATAATAACCATGGTATTGGTATTCTCTGCTCTGTCAGAAACACATGCTGGAAGACACTTTGGCTGACACTCGGAATTACTACGCTGTTGCGCTTCAAAACATGCAGCAGATCATCTCCAAATGTGAGGAAGAGCTGAGCCAGGTCCGTCACGACACTAAGCAGCAAAATAACCAATACAAGGTTCTTCTTGGGATCAAAACCCGTCTGGAGAAGGAAATCTCCACTTACCGCCTGCTGCTGGAAGGGAATGTTGACGGGTAAGGAAAAGCCGCCCGGACTGGAATAGATGAGAAGACAGTTCTCATATTTGGGTTGTTTATTTGTTTGTTTGTTTATGCTTAATGAAAGCTTGTGAGTTCCATACTACATCAAGGGTTGGTATTTTAATGTGATGGGTCATAATAAAAAGCCAGAGCCACTTAGTCTACAGAGAAACTTGTACCCATGTAATTTGGATCACCTAAATTAATATAGCTTTTTATTAAAAAAAAAAAAATCTACATTCCCACAGCATGCCTATCTCAGCATAGGAAAAACGCCATTTTCAGCAAAATTCACAGTCATTTCCAATCTCCAAAACAAGTTCCAGACCAAAAAGAAGCCTGGAGACAAGTTCAGATGGTTTTTGGCTGGTCCGCTGCAGTTCAGTGTGGACAGGACACCCTCTGTTGATGGCTCTTTGCTTCCCCCTCTGCCTGCTCTGAAATCTCTGCGCCTCTCTATCCTTTTTTCTCTTATATACAGAGTATGTCTTAGAGAAAATCAGAAAAATGAGGATTAGCAGCCTTTATAACTGGAAATCTCAGGGAGGCAGGACAGTATGGCACCAAGTACAGGGTTAGTTTTCAGAAGCCAAAATGGGATCAACTTGAGCAACTCAGAACATATGAGAAACTGTGCAACTGCCTCCAGTAAAAGCAATAAAGAATGTACACAGGAACAGGTTCAGGTGAGAGTATCTGTACCTAAGACCACCAGAGAGGAAAAGTTCTCATGGTATAAAAGCATCGTATTAAAAAATGTATATTTTCTCTCTTTTTGTAGTGGTATGAGGTCTTCTTCAAATCAGTGAGGAGAAAGGGATTAATAACTTCTTGAAATTAGTATGATCATTATTTTTTCTCTGTTTTATTATATTTACAGGACAGGAAGAAAATCTGAATCAAACTCTACAGGTAAAAGTCCCTTATTTTGTTCTCTATAGTGACTCTCAATTATTGTCATTTCCAAGCAAATTTTACTCAGAATAATTTAAATCTTACATTAATGAACTGTGAAAGGTTTGCACAGCAGTTAATTCTCATGTAGGCCATATTTGAGAATAATTTCAGTGATTCATCGGCCTTGTGAAGGGCTGCGCTTCAGAGAACATTCCTGCTGTGTCTGCCCATTTGTGGACCATCTTCAGACTGCTCTGTTAGTCAAACACATTGTCCAAAGCTCAGACTCGAGCCTAAAGCTTTCATGGTATATGAGGAGGCACAGAGACTCTATGTGGTGACTAAAACAGTGTTAGGGCTTGAGAGTAAACAGAAAATCTGCATGTCTGCAAACTCCTATTCTGGCATGAGCGTGACCTACAGACATTCCGGATAATGTGCTCTGAAGTTGGATTTGCATTGGCTGAGATGCAGCTGGATTATTCATCTGCCCTGACCTGGGTAGGACACAGGGTGACTTTCTGGCAGCACATTTCACAAAGAACAATAATAAGTATTGACTTAAAGGGAAACATGTAAAGATAAATCAGTCAAGGAGGCAGCTGGTAAATTACTGTAAATGAAGCTTTCCCTGCATCATCTTGTCCCAGCATTGCTTCTTGTCTAATTAATGTATTTTTTTTTTTTGCTTTCAGAACACGCTGGGCTGGCCAATCGGAAGATCAAAGCGATTGTCCACGACAGCGTGAACGGGCAGGTGGTGTCATCTACCATCAACGAGATCCACCAGCAAGCGTGAAATCTAAAATCCTGCTGACTGGTTTTGCCAGCGGGCTGAGCTCTGTCAGCCCTTCGGTGCCACCACCAGCTGCACGCTGGGCTCCCTCTGTGTAAAACGCGGACACTACAGTGAACTCTCTCCTAAAACGATTTGCAGCCCAACAAGGAAAAGTGCCGTACAGAGCTAGGTGTAGCCGATATGGTTATTTTAAAGAGCTTTTAGACATCAAAATGCCAAAGAAAAGCTATTCATTGAAAATGACTGGCTGAGCTGGTAATCTATGTATTAAGCACATCTCACGGGGGCATGAATCTCCACCTGTGATTCATTTATTGCTCTGCAAATTAACTGTAATTTAAAGTGAATAATCTCTCAACTTTTCTCCTGGTCTTATGGCTCCCATCATATACCTCACTGCAGCCAATAAATTCTTTTCAATTACTTGTTTTGGTTGTTGGAATTTCCAATTTTGCTTTTTCTTACATATGCACCAGCCCAAAGTGGCAGCATTACTGACATCGGTCAAGACTGCAAAAGCCTCATTGTTTCAGGAGGTATAAAACTGGAAGGACATTAAAAAAAAGGAAGAAAAGAGTTGACACAAGTTACAGTTGACATTTACATAAGCAAAACTATTAGACTTCCCTGTATCCAGCTTTTCAATGCCACTGTTTAAAACAGCATCAGTAGGATTGTTGTAAAGTCCACTTCACGAAAACAGTCACCCTAGAAACACTTCTTTACTCTTCAGCTTTAATTTTAACTGTCTTTACACACTTTCCTTCAAAGATTGTAAGTGCTTTCCAGATATTCTAATTCTTTCTCGGTGATCCATTTAATTCAAAAAAAACATTTCAGCCCAATCATTGACTCAGCAGGAGACCCTGACAGCAAAAAGGAAATTTCCAGTGATACACAAAGCTAAAAACTGAGCAAGAAAAAGAGAAATATTAAGACTGTTTAGTCAAGGAAGACTGTAAAGCAGAATGAAGACAGACAAAATGGAGCATAATGACTGTCTGTACAGATTTGCATTCCAAAGTCAATGTCTGCATATAAACCAGCGTGTTCAGGGCAGTCTCATATTCATGAGCAAAATTGTCATCGTACTCTTTCCTACCTACTCATAAGGGACATGCATACAGGATCCTCTCGCCTGCTTTGCTTTGAAACAGGGCTCACAAAAGTGACAATTTCAAAGATGCACATTTCAAACAAACAAAGTCCATCTCTGATACAATGTTTTCTTACTGGCATGTTAGGACCAGTTCACTATTCCCCTTCCCTCCTCCCCCCCTCAACTCTCCACCCTTGTTGCAGAAAGAGATCCCAACAGCATTGAATGGATTACCTAATGGTTTCTTTAAATTGGGTAAAACTTGTAATACAGGATTAGTAACTCTTGGCTAATTAACAACGTCCTTCCTTATGGCTTACCAGATGCAACAAGACCTGGTATTTGTAGCATCTGGACAAAATGTGCCTGGGTTTTCTTAGAACAATTTGCTGTGTTATTTAAAGCTATATTCTTTTATGCTTCCTTCCAATAACTGAAGTAAGCCAACTAGTCCTTAAAAACGTAAATATTAGTTAAACTACACTCTGCTTTCTAAATGAAAGCAAGTATGCTATGGCAAAAATTGCTTATTTCTGGAGAGTTCATCATGGCTTCAGAATACTATGTATAATTGCAGATTTTCTTTTTGTTGAACAGCTTATGATACTGTGTCACTAGCCATATGTTGTCCTGAATCTAGTGGTTATTCATTATTTCTGAATTTGTGTTCTGGTAGATAAGCTATGCATTTCTAAATGTATTTAGGGTAGGTCTGCACCCTGAATAATAAACAACGATATTAATATTTACCCCTTGCACGCACTGTCAACATTACATTCTCACAACACGCTGAGAGATGAAGTTAGGGAGATAATGAAAGGGGGAAGTATTATTTTATTGCTTGAGAAATTAGAAAAAGAGATGACACAACTTGCTCAAGGCTGCAAAGAAAGTCCCTGATAGCGACTAAATTAGAATCCATCACTTCACAGCTTCTACTTAGCACAGCTATTAGATAACAGAACTTCCGCACAGTTACAGCAATTCTTTCTGTATGTGATCGCACTGAAGAGAGAACTGGATGGATTCACCTCCAGTGAGCGCCGCCGGTCAAGACCCTGCACATCCTTCCATATGTGTCTTTGGTGATTTTGTAATATTTGGGAAACTTTAAAAAAGAGATGGCATACGTGCTTCTTTCTCTCAGATCGGTGTCTTGAAGGAAAATAAATCTTCAGGAGTGTGATATTGTATTGCTTTAAGAATTATTTTATTGATTCATTGTACTAAAACTGCTTGAACTCTGCCAGCTGGTATTTATTCTACTTCAGCATTAAATATACACAGAGGTGCTGTTTCAACAACAAGGAAGTGACTGACTCAGGCCCAAAGAAATTGCAATTTAAAAAATTTGAAGTATCATAAAAAATAACACATTCAAAGTGAATATATTCTATTTCCCATAAATGGAATAGGATAGCAAAAAAGTATCAGGAGGAGATAATGTCATTTCTAAGTCTAAGTGAATGATGTAACAATAGTTTTGCAAACTAACAAGCCACAGGAACTCACAGACTATAAAAGGAGGCTGAAACCATCGGCATTCGCAAATCACTTCTGGTAGTTTCACCTGCCATTTAAGGAAGTCCTGCACTAAATAATCCTCTGCCGTGATTTATAACAGACTTGACTGCACTCCAGAATGTGCGTGAGTCACAGCTCATTTCACCTGTAGAAATGTTCAAACTTATTAAGGTGTATTACAATAGGCAGCTTTGGTAAGTGAATTGTTGATCCTCTGCAAGAAGTTTGCAATGAGGTAATGCAGTCCTGGTCTGTGCTGTTAATCACACATTCTTTCTGGCAAAGTGGCCACACATCGGCACGTTTCTCTCTTATTTATGAACAGGACACTTCTGTACAATGCAAAATTTCTGGGTTTTGCCTGCCTTGTTAAGACAGATGCAAAAATAATCAAGCCATTTCAGCAGAAGAAAGGAAAAGCTTGCTTTTATAACACTGCTAAAAACACTGCTGTTATTGAAGCAGAGAGAATAGGTAGAAGAGCTGGTGAAATATTTCACAATGTCCACACCCTGACCTATAAAGGTTTCTAAAGTTTTGCTGGGAGATGCCTGTTCCTGTGTATGAATCATTTAGAAAAGGGAAGGATCTATAAACAGAGAAGCAAGGAAAGAATCATGCTCGAGAGGCTGGCACCCCCCGTCCTCACCATGTCCTGAATTATACATCAAAAGCATCTCAATTATTCAATCTACTTGTACATTTGGCTTTGTGAAGTCACAAGTAATTTTTTACTATCTATTGCTTCCTTATAATTCCTTCCTCAGTAAATTTTGTTTCTTTTCAAGTTGTATGTTTACGATATTTTTAATTGTATGACTATACTAAAACGGCCCACTCGAGCCACACATCTGGAGGTCAGCATAAAATAATTGTTTGCAAAACTATCACATTAAACATAAGCATCAAAATACTACAGTTTGGACAGTCCTTATGGTAGAAGCTCATAGCTGACAATGTACCAGACAGGACCTAATGGTAAAACAGGTGTGTGGCGGCTGCTTCTGGACACCCTCATTTGCCTTTGCAAAGTCTGAATATGCATCAGAAGCTTAAAGGTACAAAACCATAACACCAGCTGTGGTAAAAGCACTTTCAATAACTATCTAGACTTCAGGGGTCATTTTTTTGTTGTTTCCCAGCGTCCTAAGCACAAGTCAATAGGAGTTAAGTTGATAGGCTGTTATTAGGGTCTATAGAAAGCAACAAAAATGAGGAACATGTATTTCAGTTTAGAGGAATAATTATCTGGAACAGGCAGGGAAAAGAGGGAGAAACACCCAAGCTGAAGTAGCTGACAAACTATACAGTAATTATTTAGAACAGAAGGTAATAGTCTGCTCCTTTTAGAGAAAAACTGCCAGCTTTGGCTCAGATCCGCACCCTTGAATCACGCGTGCAAGAAATTAAAGCATAAAATGCATAAAAAACAACACTGGAAGCAGCTCTTGCCAGGGCAATTTCAAAGAAGGAAATCTGTAATGTTGCCGCACGGAGACAAAAATTGTGATTTTAAAGTTACAGTGCAGAAAAAAACCCGCCACTTTTTCATTCCTTATTCGTGAGAAAAATTATCAACTTTTGGTAAAGAAAAAAAAAAAGGGGACATTTTCATTAATGTCTAGAATTCGTTGCTGTCTAAAAATTAAGACACTCAAGCATCAGTCATAAAGAAAGGGGCATAATTTGAAAGGATAATGAACATTCCTGTCCTCAAAAACTCAGCTTTCAAGATTTAGAAAGACAGATAATACTTGTTGCCGTTGCTTACAAACTCACTGCCATACACAACACTAAACTCCTGTAATTACGGCTTGTGGCTGTAAAAATAAATATTACCTTAAACATTTGGCCACAAGAGTTATGCGAAAAATTTTTCTTCTGGATATAGGACCAGAAAAGTGGGTAATATGTGAAATTTTGTTATGTAATATGCGAATGTCATTAACCACGTTCAGGTTCCAGCACGGATTTTCCCGCTGTGGTGCAGAACAGGCAGATTTGCACACGTAACTCTCTTAAGACGGCGTGTGGTGGCCTCTAGTGACAAACAGGGATATCATAGACGTGGTGTTTCTGCTCCGAACAGCGACCAAGCGGGACCGTGGGGCCTGAACCCGACCCCAAGAACCGCTCACTCCTCGGGGTCCCCGTGCCCTGTGTGCAGTTCTTCAGCCCGGTGAACAATTCTTAACTGGAAATTCCTGGTGAAGCATTTGTATAATGGACATTCCTCAAAGTGCACGGCTTTCTCAAGAGATGTATTTTCGTCGTCTTTTCAATCTTTTTTGATACCTGCCTGCCTGACACACATCCTGAAGCTGGGGTTATGTTCCAGGTTCTTTCTCTTTACAAAGCCAACGACCCCCAGTTTGCTGCTGGTTATACAAATACTGGGAGAGGAGATGCCACGTGGCCGCTGGAACGCACGGAAATGCTGGTTTATTTTACAGTGTGAGTGTAAGTAACTTTTATAGCATATTATCGGTGTGCGCACATATTTGCACAGGGCTGTGAAAATAGTATTTGCCTACTGAATCATAAAAATGATTCAGTTCAGTAACTATCTCAGCATTATGGAACTGAGAAAACCAGTAAGCTGAAATACCCTCCAGCTTACTGGTTTTCTCATTCCACTGACACCTCAGCTGCACATAATTTTTACAAAGGAAAAAGATCTGCCTGGTAGTCTTTGGGATTATATTAGAGCTGGTATTAATGATACTTTTAGGGTAGAAAAAAAGAGAAGGTTCATTTGTATGGCCTGGAGCTGTTATTGTTGGCACTGACATCTGATTCTACTCGAGGAGAGCAGCTAAGACAGGAAAGGCAGCTCCTGACTCTCATTTTCACCCTGTGGTTGGGGAAGGATGCAACCAACACATTAATTTAAGCACCGCTCCAAGACCCGGAACACTTCTTTAAGTATCATAATGTTTAATGTTTTAAATTTACCTCTCTGGTCAAAAGCTCAAAGCAGAAAGAAATAAGATGGAGTGTTTCGATGATTAAGATGTTTTCATTCGACAAAAGACATAAAGAAGAGGGAAATGAGGAAAACAAAAATGTATGTGAGGAAGACAGTGTAAGATTTTATGCTGCAAATGTTCAGTGCTTAAATGAACCCAGTTGAGTTCAGGACATCGTCTGGACCTTTCTCTTGTCTGATCACATTCAGCAAAGCACAAAACATCTTTACTCTTTGGACAGTCTTTAAGGGTGCAGCATCCGCATTAACACATGGTGCAAAGATAGTTTAGTTTGTTTTCGGGGTGGAGAATTGTCCTGAGCGCATTTTTTTCACTCATTCAGAAAAATCTTCATTTAAAATCTGCTACTGGCTTACATCTACATGAAAAATTTACTCTGATTTTCCCCTCAAAGCTCATCTTACAACCATTCCCTTGGTTGGAAACCAGTTGTATGGCAGGAATTGGGAAGTAATTTCTCACAAATAGGTTAAGAAGGAGGTGAATTTCTCAGACACAGAAATACTGAATACTGGAATACGGCTGAAATATTGGATTTCACTCCTTGAACAAATCATCCCTAAAGACTAAACTACAAGACTTTTATTCATTTAAATCTCCAAGTCAGCCAAAAGAAGAGCATGTGTTCCACCTAAAGGCAGCATAAATGCAGAACCAAAGCTGGGTGTGTCTTTTTTCCTTGGACTCTGAAGACTGGTTACCACGATTGGTTAGCAAAGGTGAGTAATACTGAATGGCACGTACACGTTATCTTAACCCTGCACAACTTATCTTCATTGCTCTCTAATACATACTAAATTTCTGCCACACCAGCGAGATTTCTTCATGAAATCGAACAATTTATGAGCGTTGGTCTGATGTTTTATTACGAGTACACACAAACCACTCTGTGCACGTCACTGGAAGGAAACGTGAATCCACAGACTGTCCCCACAGAGCATTCCCAGCTGAGCCAACTGCTGAACCAAAGCATCAGCAAAGTGTTAGCACCGCTTCTTTAACATTGATCAAAACTGCACACATTGGGTAACATACTCTTAATGCAATTAGCTTTTGATATTTAAACTATGTAGCTGCTTCACCATGTGGAGGTGAGATAGTTGTGAATACAAAGATTAGGAATTCGACCCACAAAAGCCCATCTAGACCTTCGATGACATCTTTTTGCATCTAGAGGCAAACACGAAAACCAACAAATAACCTTTGACATTTGCTCAATAAAAGAAAAAATGGAACCTGCAAGTGATGCTTATCAAAAATATCATCCAGGTAACATGGAAACTGATTTTAATAAATATAAAGAAGACAAAGCAAAACATTTACTCTTAAATAGACTATCATATAATACAGTCAGAGAAACAGGCACTGAAATATATCACCAAGAGATGTAACTGCCGCAGGATCTCTTGCTCTATTCTCTTATATTTTTAAAAGTGTAAGATCGGCCCTAACAACACAATCAATACTTACTCAGTCCGAATATTTTTAACAAACAAAAGATGACCCACCTTGGGTTTCCATAGTGACAGACCAAACGATATGGCCACTGTACTTTGGTTTCAACTATCGTAAATGTTATTCATTATCAGTTACACCCAAAGAAGTTCAAGGTCCAAAGACAATTCACAGCATCCTCCTGCAAAAGAGTTCTGCCCTGAACGCTGATCATGTTGGTTTGGAGGAAGCATATTTTCAGAATAGTTAAGTATGACAGCTGAACCCTTTGTCTTGATCCAATGCTATTTAGACTAACCTGCAGCACAGTAACTTTAAAAACTTAGCAGTACTGATTCCCTAATATCCCAGGTGAGGTGTTCTCAAATACATGAAGATGCTTCCAACACACAGTTTAACGCCCCCAGAGCTCAGTGTCCCACCAATTTCCTTGCCCCGAGGTTGAAGATCAGTATGTACAGCAGCTGTTTTCACTAATACAAGCAATGTGTTAACTGTTCTACCTGACTAGCAGCACATGAATAATACACAGAAGTACTGTTAAGCACAATGCCCCAAGGACCTACACCTACGTGTGGTCCCACTGCCCACCTGCTGCCTGCAGCATCAATAACCCCCAGCAATCAGTTTCTTCCCTTGCTTCCCATTTTCTTTCTGCATTTTCTGTACCAAAAGTATACACCAGAGTCAGTGTAGGAACCTCGGTACGATTAGAAGCGGGATGGTCGGGTGTCTTCATGTGCTGAACAAAGGCAGCTGATCTCTAACGAACACAACACAGGGTTTGTGACAGAACGCCCAGCAGCAGAACTCGTTAGCTGGTGGTCTCTTTAGAACACTGATGAGGCAGGAGGGATATTTGTTTGGCTTTAACTTCAGCCACCCAGAGGGATGGCAGCTGGTTAAGTGGGTGAAGAAGGTTCCCAATATTCTTGTTCTTTTTACTTTACGGACAAAGCAATATTCTTCCTGCTTAACTGCAACTACATGGAGAGCTAGAGTTCAACCTGCAACGGTTTTAGAATACTAAATGAATGCATATTCAATGCAAGCTAACTACAACAGCATTCATTTTCCAATTACAGTATGAATATAGTTTCGTGCTTCCTATAAGATGAATTAACGTGGCAGTTACAGATGCCTCCTTTCTAATAATTTATACACTGCTCTAGACTGTCCTGAGGCCCAAACTATTCCTTACGCAACAGAAATATATACTTGATTGCAAATATACTTTGAGTCTCTTGTCACATATAGTCAACTCTCATTTTAATTTCACACACGGCACATGGGGGTAAGAATCTACTTGTTTCTTCAAAAGGGCTATACAGAGCATGGCTGCAGCTCTACCGTTATAAATGATTCAACAGTTTATTTGTGTTTTATCTGCTACTCCAAATAATAATAAAGCAAGCCAAACTACCTGGGGGCCTTTTCTCAAGCACAGACAAACCCCTCTACATTATTGGGAGTGTGGGGACAATATGGTGCGTGCTATTTGTGCTGACACCAGTTCCATGATGTGTCAACAGAGGTGGGGTTTATAACCATTGTGCTTCCTCTTAGGAACACGGTATAAAGGTTTACAGAGCACACACGGCTCCTCACATCAGCTGCTCGCTGTCTGTGTAGGTTTGGCTGCTGCACTTCAGAAGACGAAGAACACAAATGGCGTTCTCTACCCGAAGCTTCCAGGCGGGTGCAAGCACCCGCTTCCAACCTACTGCACCCAGTGTCAGCAGCTTGACCTCCAGGAAAATGAGCATCCAAAGGCTTCAGGCACCCAGCGTCTATGGGGGAGCCGGCGGCTACGGCACCCGCGTGTCTGCCAGCGCCAGCTCTGGACAAGGCTTTGGTGGGAACCTCCAGCTTAACATTACCGGTAACGACGTTCTGCTCACTGGTAATGAAAAGTCAACTATGCAAAATCTCAATGAGCGTTTGGCTTCATATCTGGAGAAGGTGCGTTCTCTAGAAAAGGCAAACTCCCTGATCGAAAAGCAGATCAAGGAGTGGTATGCGAAGAACACCACAGACGTGAGGAATGACTATAGCTCATACTTTAAAACAATTGAAGATCTCCAAAATAAGGTAAGATATCATACAGCCGTCTATAAATACATGAATTGCAATTATTGGGGAGATATATAATAATCTACTATAGAAAATGTACTTTTCCAAATTACAGTTTCTCAGGCAAGAAAAATAAATGCTTTCTTTCGATCAGATACAAATTAGTGACAGATTTTACATGATTTGTAATACTAGATATATGTCTGCAGATGTGAGTAATCTCATACATGAAAAGCCTCTGAATCCAACTATTTTATATATCTATTTTATGACCAGGTAATTTGCCTTTTGGAAAACCCTAATTCCTTCTCTGCACTTCAAAGGGAACTTAACTTAAACCTAGATGACTAACAGCTAAAGTTAAGCAAAAAGAAGCCCACATGCAGGATTAATTTCCAGAAATGGATCAAGTGAGCATTTATGTGCGAAGATCCATTGCTTTTCAACCATTCCTTTCTAGATTGGTGCTGCGCAGCTGGAAAATGCGAGGCTGGTCCTGCAGATTGACAATGCCAAACTGGCTGCTGATGATTTTAGACTGAAGTAAGTTACGTGATCATTTAATAAATTCTCTTTCATGCTCCTCTTATTCATGAAAGCTTCTAGTTATTAGTATCGAAGCTGAGAAGTAAACATTTTCTAATCTAAAGTTTATTCTAAAGAAAAATTTTACAACTAAGGCTGTAGTAGTTACCGATTCTAACATTTACATCAGTCAGTCACATTTCCATGATGACAAAACAAGCCTTATTTTACAGGTATGAGAATGAATACCTGCTCAGGCAAAGTGTTGAGAGCGACATTAATGGA
Source organism: Pampusana beccarii (assembly GCA_013399365.1). Lineage (NCBI taxonomy): Eukaryota > Metazoa > Chordata > Aves > Columbiformes > Columbidae > Pampusana > Pampusana beccarii. The sequence goes on along the minus strand of VWYH01003720.1, from coordinate 134,236 downwards.
CTGGTCCGAGTTCGCGATGACTTGACTTTGGCGAAAGCCGATCTGGAGTCACAGATCGAAAGTGTGAATGAAGAACTGGCTTTTCTTAAGAGGAACCACGAGGAGGTGAGAGCAGCCAAATACTGTCACGGAGGGGTTTTTTTAAGTGATATATATATATAAACTCGGCTTCACTACGAATAATGAGATCTTCATGGTTAATTTGAAAGACTGTTACATTTACAGTGGGATTCAGCTCCAAATTTAGGTACCTATTTATATATTATCTATGTGAATGCACCTATGATTCTATTATAATCAGCTGCGAGACAGTCAATAAACAGATATAGCCCAGAAAGCATTAGAAAGATCCAACCTAGAAAAATAGCAAACCTAGCCACTCATTTCAAACTGTGCTGTGCAGGACTGAAGCATTTGTATCATTTCTGGGAGCAGATACAGCAATTTTTGCTACAGAATACATAAAGTGTTCTAACAGGAAGTGCACTAAACAGTATTTACAAGGTGATTAAGTTATGTTGCCCTGAGGCGCTATTGAAGAATTACTTCTATGTCTGTAGATCTTGAATTTGCTAACACAGTCCTCATTGCTGCAGGACGTCGACAGACTGCGCAAACAAGTGGGTGGGTCTGTTAATGTAGAGGTGGATGCTGCTCCAAGTATTGATCTTGCAACTATTATGGAAAACATGAGACGGCAATATGAAGAAATGGCAGAAAAGAACCGTCAAGAAGCCAAGGAACAATTCGAAAAGCAGGTGAGGTCAATTACTGAAACGTCAGCATGAACCTCAGTCATGTCTAGTTGCAGTTTACGGTCCTTTCGTTTTTGCATTTCAGACCGAAGAACTGAACCAGGAAGTCGCAATCAACGTTGAACAGCTACAAGTCCAAAGGAGAGAGATCACCGACCGGAGACAGATCTCGCAGGCTCTGGAGCTAGAATTGCAGTCCCTGCTTAACATGGTAAATAATACAGAGTACTTGAAATAAAGACTGTGTTTAGTAGTCACATGGATAAATATAGAAACTGAGAGGCTTTTCAATCAAGATGCTATTTTAACACAAAAATGTATCCTCTTGAATAATGCGTCTCTGTTCTTTTCATTGGCTATAGAGAAAGTCTTTAGAAGACACCCTGGCTGAAACTGAAGCACGTTACAGTTATCAGCTAGCCCAAATCCAGCAAGCAGTTGCCAATTTAGAGGCTCAACTGAGGCAACTGCGAGCCGACATGGAGGGTCAGAATAATGAGTACAGTACATTACTGGATATCAAGACTCGCTTGGAAATGGAGATCGCCACATACCGCCGGCTGCTGGAAGGAGAGGACATCGGGTGAGGAAATATACCCGCTTTGCTCACTGGTTTAGTTCTGCACAACAGCAGACAACATTGCAAATACTGTGAAAGTGTAAAACCTGCCACTTCCCAACTAGTTTGGGGTGCGGGGAGCCTGTTGCCCAGTTCTCAACTGTATGTTAGATGCCATATATTTATATTTTTTTCATTTATAATTTGAACAGACATTTCCAAGTGGAAGAATCGGCAGCAGAGCTTGAAAAAGGTATGTCACACCAACTTCCTTAGTTTTTGGCGGCTGCTTGTTGAAATGTTATGGAACTAAGTAGCATTAAATTAATTCACGGTTCCATTTCATTACCAGAATCAAGTAAAATTAAGAAGATCAAGACGATAGTTGAAGAGGTGGTTGATGGCAGGGTCGTCTCCTCTGAGGTCAAAGAGATCGAAGAGAAGATATGAATGGCACCAGCAGAGAGGAAACAGCCACTGAGCTTCTTGGAGCCCACGTCAAAACTAAAAGATTAAACTTTACGAAGAAGCCAATCCCATTCTCCCTAAAACACAGAAGGGTTGAAAAATGCCAAGCTATCAAATCTCAAACTATTTTTTTTTTGTAAGTTACAAACTACAAGATTCTGGGTTTACTTACATAAAGACCTCGATGAAGAAAACTGTCTGTTATAAATGCTTAATTGTTTCAGACAGTTCTCTTCACCATCTGGTGCCTTACGTTTTCTCACACTTTCAACACATTAACAAAAGCTTTTAGAAGAGAGCTGCTATTTTTGAAACCTTGATGGACACCTCATCAAAGCTTTACAAGAAAGAATTTACTAGATATAGATTATAGACTCAAATATGTTAGTTTGATTGCAATCTAGAGTTTAGTAATCTATTTTTTCTCTTGTGTACTAGCAGATTTAGAGTAGATTTCTTTTTAAAAACACGTTAAAATATTGATTCAGCGCACCTTTTCTGAACTTGAACTCCTATTCAAATGTAATGCAGCTTCACTTCAGTAAAAAAATAAATAAATAAGAAGTGCCACTTTTAATTTAATAATAAATCAAAGAGTAAAATCAAAGAAGCCTGTTTCTTATTATTCACTCTCTGTGAATGTTTATATCACCAGGGACTATAGCAAGCAAAGATATTTTATCAATAAGAATATATTTTGCCTTCCAGTTCAGAAATTCAGACCATTTCTGTTACAGCTTTCTCTAGCGCTCACTGTGCGTCCCCTTTCCCAGACGGTCTAAATCTCCTTCAGTCCAAGGAGTCTAAAACTTCCTCTTGACAGAAACACAAAAAACTCTTCCTGTTGAAATCCCACCTGTCCTGTGTCTTATTTACCGTACATAAACACCCGCCAAAGAAAATAATCCTTTGCTTTCACAAGCGTGAGTCACTGATACCAGGCTATCAATTTACTTCTACAGAAACCTTTGATCTGCTGCTTATAATACCCTTCTGCCCCAAAAAGCACCCTTGCCCTTGGATGTAGATAAATTACAAATTAATACATTTCAGCTGCCAAATCCAGTGATATAATTAAGCCAGAAGAAAAAAAAAAAAACCGTTTACCAAAATAACTTCCAAAGAAAAGTATGTTGGTTTTGAAGGGTTTCCGTGCCTAAACCTGTAACCTAAAAGAGCTATACTTAATCTTTACATTTATACTATGGAAAGCACAAAATACAGAAATAATTTTCCTTATTTTGAGATAACAGCAAACTATTTAGAAGAAAAAAAAGTTTCGTTTTCAGCCCAAAAGTATAAACTGTTGCTACAGGCTATGTATATTACTCAGAGAAATGTCAATGATGAAAGGTTTAGGGCAGAAAATATTACAAATTATATTCAGTAACAGAAAGTATATTTATGTTTTCATATTAATGATCAACCCAGAGATCACCTCTTCATATGCCTCTTCATACACTTTTGTTGATCACTTTTCTGCTTTCTTATTCCACATACAGAGAGCACTAATCCGGCAGAGTTTCACACCAGAAAAGTATTATGAATAGAAACATATTTTTGACGTGCACACTGGGAAGTATGACATGAAAGGGATCATTCCGCTGAGTTAAGCATACTTCTGTAATAATAGCCCCAAACCAAGAAAGCAATGAATATGTAATGACAAAAAAAATTATTTAGAAGGGATTTAAACGTGAAAAGAAATTTTTGCACTCCATTGCACATGGCAAAACCTTATCGTGATGTCTTAGCTCTACTCCACCCATTTCCCCTCACACAGCAAACACCTGGAGGGCAGCAGATTTCCGCTCCCATTGGCACAGATCATTTAGTTCGGTCAGGACACATTAAAGTGACTTCCCTCCAAACACGAGGGAGAGAAAGAATTAAAGATCTTCCGAGGAGGAGGGGACTACTCCTGAAACACCCGCCGCATTCCCTATATAAGGGTTGAACTGTTGTCTATCTGCCTGGCTCGGCGTTGGGTGCTTGGCAACACACACACCTTGAGCACCATGGCCCTCTCCGTGCGCACAAGCGGTGGATCCCGGCAATTCTCTTCTCGGAGCGGGCTTGGCGGGGGATCGCTGCGAATGTCCAGCTCCAGCAGTGGAGGAGGCTTTGGTGGCAGCGGACTTGGGTTTGGTGGTGGATCTGGCGGAGGTTTTGGTGCCGCTTCTATGCTCGGTTCAGGCTCTGGCTTCAGTGGAGGGTTCGGGAGTAGCTCAGGTGGAGGCTTTGGGAGCAGCTTAAGCAGCGGCTTTGGTGGAGGCTTTGGCAGTGGTTTAGGCGGTAGCTATGGAAGTGGCTTAGGCAGTGGCTTTGGTGGAGGTTTAGGAAGTGGGTTTGGCAGCAGCTCAGGCGCTGGTTTTGGAGGTGGCTTTGGTAGCGGCTCGGGACCTGGTTTTGGAGTTGGTTTTGGCACTGTTGGTGCTGGGGATGGTGGCCTTCTTTCTGGCTCAAAAAAAGAAACGATGCAGAACCTCAATGACCGTCTGGCTGCTTATCTGGACAAAGTACGATCTCTGGAGGATTCCAACACTGAGCTGGAGCGCAAAATCCGCGAGTGGTATGAGAAAAACGGCCCTGGCACTTGTATCCCTGGATCTGGGAATGACTACAGCAAATATTATCCTATAATTGAAGATCTTCGAAACAAGGTAGCAAAGCAATGTACTTAATGTATCTTTACATTTGTAATTCTCCTCATAATATTTTGGATAAAAATAACAAATTCCTTTCAGAAACCAAGAGCAAATTTCTTTTACAGTACTAACGCTTGTAATAATCCTCTGTCACATTGCACTGGTATCATGTGTTGAATTTTTCTTGTATATTAACAGTGGTTCTGTAGCTGTATTACACAATGCTGTATGACTTGGTCTAATTTGAATAAAGGAGAAGGCAGTGATGGAATCCAGTTCTACAAACTCTCATAGACTTTCTCATATCACAAATTCAGTTCCTGAAATAGGCAGACTACTTGGTGAGGTCTTGGGAGTTATAAACTACCTAGGCATAGAATGAAAACTGGGATCCTACCATTAAGTGAAGCATGCTGATTTGCAGAAGCTGAAAATTTGTCCTACGTATTTTCACGATTTAATACACAAGAGTCTAACAAATTATATTTAATATTAGAACCATATTTAGGATTACAGATGTGTAAATAGCTATATTGAGCTGCAATGCTATTTGGCCATAAAATAATTCCCTGAACGTCATTTGCATTCCAGATCATTAATGCAACTATCGACAACGCAAGAATCATTCTGCAGATCGATAATGCCAGACTGGCTGCTGACGACTTCAGACTGAAGTAAGTATATCTTAATATTACAAACACTCTCACTGATATTTTAAGGAAAATAATATTTTCTTTTCAAAAATCTCATTATAGAATACTTTAACATAATTATTAATACTATAATAATTCTGGGTATTAAGATTTCATAGTAAAAGCTATCCAAGTACACAGTAATGGTTTGCACTTGCCTGCATTAACCAGTTAAAAAATCCTATTCAATGACTTTCTTTACAGATATGAGAATGAAGTGGCTCTTCGGCAGAGTGTAGAAGCCGACATCAACGGTCTGCGCAGGGTTCTTGATGAGCTCACCTTGACAAGAGCTGATCTGGAGATGCAGATTGAAAGCCTGAATGAAGAACTGGCTTATCTCAAGAAGAATCACGAAGAGGTTACTCTTTTTTTCCTTTGTGAATTCGTAACAAGGAAGTGAAATATCAAATTACTCCTGTATTTATGCTGGTGGGAGTTCCTTGGTTTCATTATTTGTTTTGTTTGCTCTTCTTTTCCGAGTTTACTAAGTGAAAGAACTACGCACACAATCTATGGATTCTTGTTGATACAGAATGTATATCGCATAAATTTATTGATATATGTTTTTGGTAGAACTATTTTGCCTTTTATTAAGAGAACTTTTTCTATATTTTAAATCTCTCCAGGAGCTTCAGAGTATCCAAAGCAGTGCATTTGGCGAAGTCAGCGTTGAAATGGATGCTGCTCCAGGAACTGACCTGACCAAGCTTCTGAATGACATGAGGGGCCAGTACGAAGTCATTGCCGACCAAAATCGTAAAGAGGCTGAAGCATGGTTCAATGAAAAGGTAACAACCGGAGACAGCAAATTCAGCGAAATGCATGTAAAAATGAGTTAAATATTTGGAATAGTAAAATTGCACTTTATTCTTCCTTGTCATTTCAGAGCGGGGAGCTGAAAAGGGAAATCTCCACCAATACTGAGCAGCTTCAGTCAGGAAAGAGTGAGATCACGGATTTAAAACGGACTCTCCAGAGCCTGGAGATTGAACTCCAATCTCAGCTCGCCATGGTGTGTTCCAAGGAAGCTGCTAACTAGTCATTTTCCAACTTCAAAAGTGTTGTTAGATCTTATACTTCTCTACAGGATTTCAGATTTGCATTTCCTATTAAATCCTTTATTATTTAAGTTCCTAAATAGCAGTAATAGATATGATTGGATTGCAAGTAGCATGTTATAAAGCAGATGAACTTTTATGTTCGCATATTCACGTTACATAATACCCTTCTTACACAGAAAAAATCCCTTGAAGACACTTTAGCAGAAACGGAAGGAGGTTACTGTGCTCAGCTTTCACAAATCCAGCTGCAGATTGGGAATCTGGAGTCCCAGCTGTTTCAGGTCAGGGCTGACATGGAGCGCCAGAACGCAGAGTACCAACAGCTTCTAGACATCAAGACTCGTCTGGAAATGGAGATTGAAACCTACCGTCGCCTGCTGGATGGCGAGTTTGTGTAAGCAACTAATTTACAGAAAATCCCTACTTTGTTTTATTTTCTGTAGCAACATCCTTTCCAGGAAAAAAAGAGGTCAAAACAAATGGGACAATCACCAAAGGACAGTAAGGCACATATGATTGTGAAATAATCCAGACCTACTCTACCTGAGGAGAATGAACCATTCTGCTCAGTATTTAGAATATCACGATTTCTCCCGATCCTCACAAACATTCTGCAAAATCGTCTGTCTCTGATTCACTTCTAGGAGCGCAGGACAGGGAGTTACACTTGAAAGCTCATCCTTGACAGGGCCCAAATCACAAACACAATCACTGGATTCTTCTCAGGGTAAGTACAACTTGATTGAATAAAATGCTGTTTCTAAAGTCACTCTTATAAATAAAATAATACATGCTATTCTGTTTAACTACACCATAGCGTTCATCATAAAAGAAGCCAGTTTGAAAGGAAAAGGATGTAACTGTCCATGTACAAGTGCTGCCCTGTTTTATAATTTTTAAAACTTTGATAAACATTATTTTTTGTTTCATTTATGATGTTTAGATCCTAGCAAAACTAGGAAGATCAAGACAATTGTCGAAGAAGTGGTAGATGGAAAAGTCGTTGCATCCCATGTTAAGGAAGTCGAAGAGAAGATATAAGGCACAACCTGACACTGCAAAGGGTCCGTTCACTCCATGTTTTTTTTCAAAGCCAAATGGATAAATAATTTCGTGCTTTTGTATGAAGTGATAAAAATAGATTGGCTTTTTACTAAGATTATTTTACATGAAACAAAGCCTGCATTTTCATTCTTAGCAGGCATGCAATATATTTTCTGCTTCAATCTACTAGTATTACTTGTATTATTTTCTTGATGTTCTTTAACTATTTCATCAATTCTTTGTTCAATAACTAGAAATATGGTGCACACATTAGGCATTTAATTAGATATGCTTTTTAATAATTAATAGATAAAATAATTTTGCTGTTCTAACCTCATTTTCCAATTTTCTTGACTAATAAAAGCACTCAACAAACTCTGAAGTATTATATCTCCCTTTATTCTTCATTTAGGACTGTTGCTCCTGATCAATATTTGCCATTTTGTTGGGTATTTTGCTTTACCATATACTATGTGCATGGTATAGTACTCCCCATTAATTTAAAGAAATTAAACCAACTTTAGAACACGTACATGTTAAAAAACCCCTATTTTAATGTGGGATTAAGACACTTTTAGAAAAGACAGTGGACAACAAAACATTCTCATCTCAGTCCAGGTCAGCTGAAAAACAGCCAGCTAAGAAAAATAAAATCAGAACACAGGATCCTTTTACATGTGCCAGCGGACAGAGCCAAGAACAAGTAAGCCTTATGCATACAAGGAGACTTTTAAGTGGTATAACACTTTGACTTCTAAAAAGATGACTGTCTTGTAAAAGTTCACTGCCTTTTTTTCTCATTTTACTCATGTACATTCTTATTTGGAGCCTAAAAATGCATTCTACTTAGTGAATTTTTATTTTTACTGAAATCTGTTTGGTGTTTGTTTTGTTTTTTTTTTTACTAAATATCTGGTAGTGCCCACTACTGAAAAAACCTTGAAAAATAGGTAAGAGCCATTCTTAGCTGACGAGATCATTGGGATCATACACTCTGCAGAAGACGTGCCAAACCCCTTGCCACAAGGTGCACAAGCATTTACCACTCGTAGCACGGGTTCCTCTCCCTCTTTTTATGTTCCTGCTCATAAAAACACTGAAATGTTGGGTGAGAAGATGTGCAGGAGCCCAGCTCTTTTTCAAAGTTGGGCAGTACTCAACACTACGTCAGGTCAGCCACCTGAGGCTTCACCTTGCTGCATTTTAAAAACCTTCAAGGATGGAAATTCTGCAGCATCCGTGAATAAGCTGTTCCCGTGCTGCACAACTGCCTGGTGCAGGTGCATTCCAGCTGCACGGCCACCAGTACAGGTGGACTGCTGTGTAGCGGTTGCCTTCTCTACCCTTGAGATTGCATTTGTACACTGAGCAGCGGCAATTTTGTCCTTTGCTTCCTATTTCTCAACCTCACGTTTTTGAGGTTGTAAAAAAAAAAACCTCACAGTTACAGCGCAACAAAAACATTAAAACATCGCATATATTCATTTCAGCACATAATTTAGAATCATAGAATGTTAGGGAATGGAAGGGACCTCAAAAGATCATCTAGTCCAATCCCCCTGCTGGAGCAGGAACACCTAGATAAGGTTACACAGGAAGGCATCCAGGCGGGTTTTGAATGTCTGCAAAGGAGGCTCCACAACCTCCCTGGGCAGCCTGTTCCAGTGTTCTGTCCCCCTCACTGAGAAGAAGTTTCTTCTCAAATTTAAGTGGAACCTCTTGTGTTCCAGCTTGAACCCATTACCCCTTGCCCTATTATTGGTCGTCACTGAGAAGAGCTTGGCTCCATCCTCCTGACGCTCACCCTTTACATATTTATAAACATTAATAAGGTCACGATTATCGCTGCAAAAGCGACGGAGCTTTGCTTTATCGAACGTGCTTTTAGAAGCCATGGGAAGGCTCTGAGCATGCAGGGCTCCCCCAGAAATGCAGCTCTGCAGCTTTAAGGCGGCCGGCGCTGGCCCCGCTGCAGGCAGCCCGGGCTCTGCAGCAGCCGGCTCGTCCCACCGCCCGGGCCCGGGGAGCAGCGCGGAGGATGGGAGGAGAATGGAAGTGTCCCCGCTCCTCAATGAGATCAGGGCAAAGTATGAAACGCTCAGCACCAGAAATCAGATAAAGACCATCAGCTCAGCAAGGACCCAGGTAATGACTCCATGCAGACACACACCTTCCCGAGGAAGGGGGCAATCCCTCTCTAGACAATTCCTCCCTCAGCCTCTATGAGGTACAGTATTTCCTTTGCAATGCAGCGTGTTATTGGGGAAGGGATTTGGATTTTACTGCAGTAAGACGCGAATTAGAAGACAGAGAAATAGATCTTGTTTAGGGTATGAAATTCACGCTAAAGGAATGCTATGTAATGCATCTGGATGTTTTTCTGTACCTGCAACAGTGATACTGTTGTGGTTTTTTAAATGATGACATATGCTGTAACATGGTAACCTCTAGCAGCGTTTAGTTATCCCAGAGGAAGAGAATCTTGAAAATCAAAGGCAACGTAAAGAATCCGTTTATATACAGAAAGCTTTACCATTTTTAGCACATACATAAAAGAAAATGACCTCTTCAGGAACTATTTTATATCGTTCACAGTAAAACTACGTTATACTCTTCAGCAAATATAATTTGTTCTTTCATACAGATTGATTAAATGTTATCAACACTCAATGCTGCTGTTATAGATTTATATACAAAACATCTCTAAAACCCAACTGAACTTTGAAATGAAATGGCAAGCCAATTTTTGGCCACCAAACATCAATAAATTCAGGGTGAAAATTAGGTATTCTATCACCCTGTTGTACTCCTTAGGCATTGCAGAAATTCTGGAGGTTTTTTTAACCTCAGGCCAGACTCCTGCTGCAATCTGGCCGATCCACACAGCAATCCAGTGATACACGGCAGCTATGAACTAGATAGTTAAGCTCATTTACTCTAGAGGTAAATAAGGTCTAAATACAGCTGGTTAATTTGTATGGGAATCCCTCGACAAGAAATATATTAGGGATTAAGATGCGACCAACTACTTCCCATCAAACACAGCAGGACAAGGACTTCCCATCCACATGGTATGTAAAATACCACCTCATCACAGTTAGCTTTAACAAATTTATATGCCTCTCAAAGAATTCCAACTTGAGATTTTTATCTATTTTATTTTCATTATTTGACTGGTTTTTTATATATTCTTTTTTTTTTTTCCTATCCCCTGTAGCTAGAAGAAGCTACAGTGAAAAGAATGGACAAAGATGCAGAAGCATTAAAGGCAGCCAGGGCAGAACTCTGTGAAGCGAGACGGCAGTGGCACCATATGCAGATGGAAATTGAATCTCTCCACGCTGTGGTAAGCATCATAAAACGCAACTGGAAATCTCCTGGCAAAAATTTATTTATTTTTTTTTTTTTATGTAAGCTATTCCACATCTCAGTTTATGTAACAATCACATCCACTATATGGCAGAAATACAACACAGAGAAAAAAGCACAGCTTTGCGGTGGACTTTCAGCTGGTCACGCAGAGCACAGACCGACCAGCAACAACACAGCTATTTCCTCCCATTTACGAGTATCTCCTGTTTGGATTCAGGATCTGCCACTCAAAATACACCTGTTTTCATGTTTTCACACCTGCCAAACATGTATTTGCATGATACTCCCTCATGAAGTTCACAGTCGTTCTGCCTAACCAATTCACATCAGGTTTATCACTTCTTTTGAACGTGTGGACCCAATTTATCAGTTCACTCATGGTAAAACATGTCAGCAATTTACTGAATTCAGTAATACAGATAAGCTACAAGAGCAGAGAGACCATTTGGTTTTCATATGGTACTGAGCTAGATATAATTTGAACCATATAGGTAAAATCAGAGATCTGCAAAATCAATGGTAGGGTATTGCTGATACAACAGAAAGCTACACTTTTTAATCTTATCTTAAATTATTACAGATTTTACTGGAAAATTTCTCAGCAAAAGTGTTATCTTGAAAGCTTTGCTCTTGCTCCTAAAGAATATTCTTAAGAGAACTGATGTAAAAATACAGATTGTTAATGAAAAGTATGTATAACATCTTCACACATGCACTTTCCAAATCTTAAAACGTGAGTTAAATTTCACAGGAGAAGGGTTTGGAACGTTCATTGCGTGCCACAGAGCAGCAGTACCACATGCAACTACAAAATTTAGAAGCTGAGATTGAATGCTTAGAGAAAGAGCTCCTGGAAGTGAGAAGAGGGATTGAGAAACAGCTCCAGGAACATGAAATTCTCCTGAACACAAGGATGAAACTGGAGGAGGAGATAGCAACGTATCGCAGCCTGCTTGAGCAAGAAGAGAACAGGTACTTGTTGTTTAAAATACTCCAATTTATCTTCCATTTCAGTAGTTCAGTATTACTAGATGACCATGATCATTTTTATTTTTGCAGGTTTCATTGCTCTGTGCCTGGCAGGAAGGATGACAAACAGCCCACCACCAGTAAAATTGCCTTTACACTGCCTTCAGGTGAGTTTTTAGACACTTACCCCTTGGGGAATTGTGGCCCTAAAGGATGTTCCTAACAACTGACTAATTACTGGATATGACAAAAGGATCTTCTTCCAATGCAGCAGGAAGAAAAACACCTCTACGTCCCATGCCATGATCTCACTCCTCTGCATGCCCAGTGTATCGCATTTTCCTTTACAGATGGTGTAAAGAAGCATAAAACTGAGAAGGTGGAACTGATGACAAAACAAGCTGTCCTCGATGGAAATATTATGAAGGAAAGTGCTGAAGCTCATGGCACTGTACAGTAAGATAAACATGTATTTAACAAGATAATAACTGAAAGCAAATGGTGGGCATTATATTTCAGTGGCTTTGAGTTTTTCTTTATTTAGTATCTGTTATATCATGGCCATACAGCCAAGGAGCTCCAGAATATCGAATAGCATGTTTTAACAACAAATTAAATTTTAAAGTTAATTTTATTAGCATTTACTTCATAAGCTAACAATATCATGACGATGCTTCTTATTTGTCATTTCTATTTCTGTCAAGAATGAAACTATGAATAATTCATTTAGCTAAGGCTGAAAGCAGAAGAGCCCATACCATGTTTGCGAAGTCCCTCTGGGCCATATTTATTCACATAAATTCAGGCTTGGCTGCTTGAACTTGCTATTTGGAAACTCCTACATTTCACCAGTTACTACCCAGTGAACAGAGAGCCTGGCTCCTAAGTGGGCATGTGAAAGTCTGTTAATATGCATTATTCACTTTAAATTACTTTAATAGTATTGGATTGCCTCATTTTTTTTTTTCTGCTGCTCTTCAAGCTCTTTTGTAGACTGGCATTTGACATTATGTTTAAAACAAACCATAGTGTACCACGTCACCAATACTTGACTGTAATCAGCTGTTGAAAACACGCAGAAATTTGGATTAAAAACTAATGCCATCATGTGGCCCACCATATACATTTCATACCTAAAGCTTATTTTCATACCTGAGCTTCATCAGATTTGTGTGGGGCCACTTGGCAGGGTACAGTTTATTCAACCTGAGTAAGGCCCCCAGAGTCAGACTTTAGATCTGGATCCTGGCACGTACTGAGAGAATTAAATCAATAGGATTTGAGTGCCTAAACGTTATTAAATGAGATGGGTTTTCAAGTCTCCACATTTTACTTCTGCCCCTTTTTTCTTTTTTAATTTAAGATAGATTGGCATCCTGAGGTTTGGATCTGAACTAGATTTTTCTCCTCCCTATGTTAAAGGCTTTCAGACGCAGGAATTCACTCCTGCCCACTACCCTAGGGAGGTTTCTTGCAAACTTTTTGAGCTGGGATTCCAAATTTTCTCCTTGGAAACAAACTGCTTGCTGTGTTTGGAGCAGTGGTTTTGTATCCATGTCTACTTAAAAGTACAAAACCAAGAATATAATGAACCCTCAGCCTTTATTTAGCTTTTCTGGAGAACGAACCTGTGAAAAAAAAAGAAAATTCTAGTGTCTCAGTGCTCATCTAAAGTAACTTGACATTTTATTATGCAATTTCTCTCTGCATTTTAAAGCAGTCCTGAAGACAGATATTTCATATTGCCTGAAGGATGATAAAAACATTTGCTTTATTGTTTCAGGACAGAAAAAGTGGATGAAGTTATTAAAGAATGGGAAGGTTCTTTCTTTAAGGACAACCCTCGCTTAAGGAAAAAATCTGTTTCATTGCGCTTTGATCTCCACCTGGCAGCAACGGATGAAGGATGTTTACACACGAAAAAGAAAACTCTTCCCGACATTGAAGTCAGGCTGGTAATGAGGCGATCTTGCAGTATTCCTTCCATCAAACCTTAACCTACAGCAAATTCACCCAAAGTTCATCTCCAGCGAGCTCTGGAAATAAACCATAGATGGACTTACACGGCCTCCTAACTTGCTACAACTACAAAATCTTACTAAGTACTTTGATTAATACAATAAAAACATACAAGTCTTTTAAAAGGAAGGGAGAAGAGCAAGGGAGTTAAGATGCCAAGAAACCTGACTTCTACTAGTTTTATACTCTTGGGTGCAGCCCTTTAATTTTCTCATTATTGCTGTTGTTTTGTAGAATTTCACCAAATATTGCAAAAATTAAAGTATGACTTTATACTTTGACATATTATGCCTTTGTAAAAGAGAACTTGTTTTCTCTTTCTGGAAATGAGAACTGCATATTTCATTCTCTTAATTATTCAATATTGCATACACATAATGACTGATGAATCCTTGTAATTTATATCACAACTGCCATATTCCTTGAAATATATTTTAAAATAATACTTTCTAACAGCAAAAATTACATACGAAGAGGCTCTTAAAATACATCAGCTATTAACAAAGATTTTTCTTTGAAACATGGCTGGTATTTTTCAATGAATTTCTTTAGGCAACAACTGAGCAAAAATGTCTTTCCCTTACATATGCTCTTCATCTAGCACACAAGTCACTATTATGCCAGGGTACAACTACTGTAGCTTCAAATTAAGTGGACAAAGTAAGGGCTACAAATTCAAAGTAAAATTCTACCAAACCCATTAAGTATCCCCGACTACTCCTGAAAGTAGCTAAGGGCAAATACAAAATACAGTAGATGATCTTGCATCTGTACACAGCAAAAACAGAAACACAAGCCCAGACATGCTTCTTTATAACACCAAGAGATAAATTTCAAATTAAAATTCAAACAAGACTGATTGTTTCCAAGGATTTTTAAGAGGGATGGATGTCACAAACTCTCACTGAAACCCCTGGGATTGCAGGGGCTCAGAATCTAGAAAAACTACATACCATATTTGCGGGATTCACAGCAGCATGTAAAAGATTAATTTAAGTGTCAGTATTTGCCTTATTATTCACGGCATGTGTTACAAAAACTGATACTACAAATTCTTTCAGTGTTAAGTTATGCTTTTATCTTTTGTTAACAGTAAGAACAACGCATTTATATTGCCCACAGTTCTATATGTATGAAGTTCTACTGTATGAAGCTGGCTAATTATCATTAACCTTAATACTGATCTGGTGTTGTTAATATTTGGGTATCTGGCATCCTGAATGTATTAGCCTACTCTAGTATTTTTACTATGCAGCTTTTTTTTGTGCTTATACTATGCAGCTTTTTTTTGTGCTTCTACTCGGTACATTTTACAATACTTGAATTTAAACTAAGTTTTAATTGCTTTAAGGCACTTTAAACAGGGATATGAATTTACCAAAGTAAATGATAGTACTACAATAAAAAAGTATTAAAATTGAGTTCGCTCATGCATATTTTATGAATTTTAATATGTATACCTTAAAAGAAAAGAAGCAGCAAAGAAATACGAAATAGAAGCTGTAGGTAAGAAAATCTATAGCAGCGCAACCAAGTCTTTTCTAAGCTCTGCTCTACCATTAGAAATACAAAAACTCCCTAAGAATCTTTATCATAACATGTGAGTGTCCTCCCACTACAAAAATTACTCTTCTTCTGGTAAATAATGTAACCCTGACTAGATCGGAAGTCCTTTGTTCTGAGTAACACACAAGAAAGAACAGAACACAGCATCTGCCATGCAAAGTTTGCAATCTGAAAGATAAGCTGACATGCAAAGATAAGTAGTAAGCAAATACGTAACAGAAGCTTAACTTAATCCATATACCTTTAAAACTGCTTGGGCAGACTTCCTCACGCAGGCAGAGCTTGCACAGGCACATAAAAATCACTATACAAATACAGGGGACTGCCATCTCTACAGTAAACAATAATGGAATAATCTTACACGTCTTTCCTTAAACAGAGGGTGTTTGGCTTATTCTCTAACCTATGGTACTTCTTGGGGTGTTATCTTCTCCACCGTGACTCTAGATTTTTTTTCCCCCAATGATACAAACCTCATCCAGTAAAGTACAGAACACATACCTGAATTCACCTTGCAATACAACCTCCATATTATTTTAGAAGGGAAAAATGACAGTGTCTATAGTAAACAGTGTCTGGGATACTAAATAACTAGGAAAAAAATGTTTGCGTTATTCAGATATTTCTCCCCTTAGAGTACATATCTATCTCTAGCATTATCCACAAATACCACCTCTTCAAACATAAGGATCTTACTGTTTTGTTCATATACTACTTGAACTTCCACTAGTGGGCACAGGAAAAAGAAGCATTCACAATAACATCTCATGCTGATTTTAGGTCACTTTAAAGCTGAATTAAAAATATAACACTGAAGCCTGATAATGTGGCAAAGAATTCTTCACTTCCATGCTGCTAATTAGTCCAGCTGATCTACCGACAGCTGATACAAGCAAATGTCTGACATAAAAATGAGTTTCATTTTCCTAACCTGCTTTCCAATGAATATATGTCCTCGTTGCAACGCTTATGAAACTGTTGCTAATTAAAACAGCTGGCTAAGAGCCAACTATTTAGAGCCCCCCCCCCCCCGCCCCGGTTAGTCCGATGCAGCATAAACAATCCTATTAAATCAGTAAAACCGCTTATGTCATACAGGATATTAAAAGGTGAACACAGGCAAAACCTTTATCACAACATATAAATTAGGCAAATAGAAAAAAAAAGTAAGGAATACATTACTGGCTTTGAAAACACATATAATGATCAGAATTATTAGCATGGAAAATGAGTATTGGTAAAAATACTTAAACACCATAGTACATATTTCCATAAGCTGCACAAATTTAGCATTGATTTTAACGTTATCAACCTTAAATGCAGTTTAACACTACCAACAAAAACATGTTATTAGTAGAGATGAATGCATGAAGCAGTCAAAACCAGGGGGGAAAAAAAGGTTATTTTTCACATTTAAACAAGTATTTTCTCAACTTTTCTTTACAAATGTTCCCCCCAGGTGAAACTGTAGACTAGAGAGCAGCACATTTGGTTGGCTGACCAACAAATCTTTTCAGTTCTTTCTTTAATTATCAAATTGAACTCACCAATTATTGCGCTTCACGTCAACAAATTTCCACTGCGGCCACAGAGAACACAATGTAAGCAGATGAGGGCAGAGTTCTTGCTTCTTCTATTTGTTCAGAAAAATGTGCTTATTTAAGAATGAAAGCAAAGCAGGCTAGAGAAACTGTAGACACCAAGAAGAAATGGGTCTTGCAGCCAGCCAGTATCATACTGGTATTCTGCATTTATCCCTTTCTACTTGCTCATGTTCATCTTCTTCTGTTAAAAATATATATATATCAAAGATATGTCCGCTATCTTGTGAACATTGACTGTTTGGCTTTCCGTCAGCTGCCAAATTCACCAGATCCACCAAAATCCTCCTTCATGGATGTCTAGAAATATATCTGATTAGCCACGTGACAGCATCTAAATGCCAAACTTTACATTTTCGTTTTCAATTCAGTCACCTTAACAATTTTCACAGTATAAAAAGACTCCTACGCCCAATGCTGAGGTCTGAAATTCTTGATATTCCTCAGACTCTCAGAGCATATAGTGTTTTAGATTTGCAAGCTTTTTGCCTCTGTGAAATCTTCATGAATTTCTGCGATAGATTGTTCTAGAAAATCCCACTGCTCCCCACATGCTCTGTAATTCATACTCCTGTGATAGTGTGAGTTGGACAGCCTGGTTTAGTTCAAAATTATATATATTTTTAAGGTAGGGTCTTTCCCGTGGGCCATATGACCAACCTTCCTTCACACCACTCAGCAGGGCGACCCGCTTCCTTTGGCATTTGTCTGTGCTCGCTCTTTTTATCAACACATGGGCCTCTTCCCACTTCTCCTCATGGTGTGGCGAACACGACCGGACCGAGCGCCATGTCTGCTCAACCGCTCTTCAAAGAGGCGCCATCCACAAACCATCGCTTCACATCTGCGTGCTTTACAGAGACAAAGGGTTCCCTCAGGAGTGCCAGGACTGTTCCCCTGACCGCCTTTACGGGATTCATTCGGGCCGGACTGTACCCTGCAGCGTTTCTCCAGGCGCCTCCCGAGCGGCCCCGGGACAAAAGCGCCTCAGGGAGCCGCCGCGCGCTGCCTCTGAGGAGAAAAAGGCGCCAAACGGCGGCGGGCGCGAGGCGCCAGGAGCCTCTCCCGCCTGCGTGTTCTGACAGGAAACGCGAAGGCGGGCGGGAAACATTCCCTCTGCTGTCACGGGGCAACGGGGAATTTCTGCGTGCTGGAGCCCGGTGCTGGAGCCCGGGGGTGTGAAGCGGAGACAGCCCCGCCCGCGCCATGCCTGGGGCGGGCCGGTAACACCCCCGCCGGAAGAGGCGGTGCCTCCTCCCCGGTCATGGCGGGGCGGGGCCGCACCCCCACGTAGCGCCCGGATCATCTTTACCCTCTGCGTTCCGCAGATTCACCACAAACGTTTCCGGCCCTCGCCCTCCCGGAGGGGTGCGGGGAAGGCATCGGCCCGGCGGGGGCTCCAGGGCGAGCAGTGCAGGTGACTTCCCTCCTCCCTTGAAAACCGGGCCCGCCGCCGGGAGGCCGGCGGAGGTCGGGGGCGGTGTGGCGAAAGTGCGGAGCGGAGGGCGCAGGCGCCGTCCCTCGCCGCCAGCCCGGCCTGGTGGGGAACAAAGGGAGCGCGGCCGGCGCCGGAGCGGGTGAGTCGGAGCGGGAGCGCCCGCTCGGAGCCGCCTGACCCGCCTGGCCCGGTGGCTGCGGGGCGGGCAGGCCCGGGGGAACGCCGGCGTCCGGGGAGCAGCCGAGCTGGGGGCGGGGGCAAGGGGGCCCCGGCCTTGGCGCTTTCCCCGTTAGCGGCCGCGGAACCTGAGGGGGCTGCGGCCTCCGCGGCCGGTCCCGAGGCGAGGGCTCGACCGGAACGAGGGGCCCCGTTGCGGGGATGGTTTTTCTCAGGAAGGCGCGGGGGGAGCAGCGGGGCTGGAGCTGCCGCCGCTGGGCTCCGCGCACCCCCCGGGCCGCCCTCCCGCCCCGGCTCCCCCTCAGCTCCCGTCCTGAGGAGAATTCGTGCGAGTCCGAAGCTCTGCGCGTTATTACCGGGTGTTTCAAAAGGGGTTTCGGCTTCTGTGGAAACTTCCGTGGAGTGATTTGAAGAGGAATGCAGGAAAAAGCATCTCTTTGTAGCACTTTTTGCGTGCACACCGATGGGCTCGCTGCTAAAAAGTTAAAAATGTTCATTCGCATCCCATGGCCTGTGATGGTGCTGCTGCTGGGTTCGGGGATTCAAGATACTATTTAATTTGGTCATTCACGCATTCATACCAGCTTTCTGAAACAGGGTAAAATCTTGGGGTATGTTCTTTTTATTTCTTAAGGCAAAAAATACATATACTTTAATACGAAGATGCTAAACCCAAGTGTTATTTCACAGCTATTTAAGGCCAGATTACTTGGAAAGTGCATTCATTTTTCAAAGAGATAACACTTTTGTTCTTGGAAACGCTTTTGTCCTTATTTCAAAATTGGCAAACTTTTTAATAATGTAACTACAGTGATCAAGTTTCAAAGATTTGGGGAAGCAAAGGCATAATACTTAATAGCATGGTATTCTTTTGTCTTTCAGAAGTACAAATATAATGTCAGGTGGCTGAAAATTTGCCTGTCAAAATGTCAAGTAAGTTTTCAGATTTTTCTTCCTTTAATTTGGTTAATTAAAGATCTGGTTCAGCAGAACCTGTTTGTGAGATATTCCTATTATTCCTTGCATAAAAAGGAATGATATGAAGTGTAGTTGTTTCTGACCAAACTCTTTGGCCTTAAATCCTGCTGTGGCTGATTTCTGACATGTAGTTTTCATAGGGAATCCAGATAGCACAGATCCTTCTAAATCCTGTTTCACTACATTTTTGCTTACCCTCTTTTTAGTTGATGTACATATAAATCGTTTTCGTATTCTTCAGTCTTTTGCCTAAATAAAAGGCTAGAAATACAGCAGTAGCATGGTCTTAATTAAGGCCTTTCTTTTCTTTCTTTTCTTTCTTTTGTGTTCTTTGCTTTACATTCTTCAGTGGCAAAACACAAAGCCTTTGAGAGTAGGATTTCTGTCTTGTTTTTGTAAATTGCTTAAAAATTCCACAGCAGATGCCTTGTAAATAACTTGTTCAAATTAAAAAAAAAAAATGCTTACATTTATATCTTAACAGAAAGGCCATCTTATGCCCCACCTCCTACCCCAGCTCCTGCAACTGTAAGTATAGTGATTTTTCTCATTAACACAGTGCTGGTAATACAGCCTTTAATAACTTACCAGAGCAATAATTACGGAGTTGCATCACCTTCCGGTATTGGAAACACAAACTAGTTGTGTATTTCGTTATTAATATGATATGCATTGTTTAAATTAATTTCTTCTTTTTTTAAGCAGTTTGTGAAAGAGAAGCTGAATAAAGTTGTTTCACCTTTAAGGCTAGACTCTGCAGATATGTAATTTTCTGTAAGCAGCCAGTTGGTCTAAAATTATATTCACAATGGGTTGCAACATTACACTGGAATACTTAAGAGCAAACTGATATATTTAATTCTAAAACTTCCTGCTCCACTTGTGCCCAAATCATGGGCAGACAGCGCATTTTTTTGGTGTGTTTCTGTTGTACGCAGCTGGTTTTCACAGGAATGCAGGAGTACGCAACAATTCTGTTCTATCAGGTCAGCATAATAAAACACTCGTGATGCCAGCCTGATTCAAATTTCTTTAAATCAGTGGGTATGGAGTCTATGGCATGAGAAATATTGTACTTTCTAGTAAAATGGTTCGGAGTGACGCTAAGGAAAACGTGAACAGCAGCTTTGAATCAATGTCCAGGTGCGTCCTTGTGTGTGAAAAAGGTGCTGAAATACCACTGTGGTGTGGGCAGGAAAGCATTTGAAAGCAAACACAACCTAATCCATAGTGTTCGCATTCCTAATTATCTTGCGTTTTAGGAGTAATATATTCACACAAGAAAATACAAGTCTTTTGTACAGAAAGATGAGCAAAGATGCTACAGTGAATTTTTTTTTCTTTTTACCAAAGAGAAATTGCAAATTGATACCTAATAGAGTGTCCCTGATCACTGCATCTGGGATGAAAACCGCAGGATGCGGTTTAGATGAGATGCAATCCTTCAAATTTATTGTGCCACACTTTACATTTAAAGCGGCTCGAAAAGTACATAATGTATAAATAGAAGTTCTGTTCTCATGAGGCTGCCTAAATAAAACTTTCTTTGCATAGTTTGTTCAGAGTTTTCATTTTGCTCACAACTTAATAGATTTGTGCCAGTGTTAGAAGGAACGTGATGGCATCACTGACAACGGGATTCCCGCATCGAGCGCTGTGCACGTTTGGTTCCTTTGGATACAGATGTGGTTAAACGGTTTATATCGTGTGGTACATCCTTTAGTCAAGTTATAGAAGCCTGCAGAAGGGCATGTGAAACACATTTCAAAACTGCAACTGATGACATGCGTTACCCGTCTTTCAAGCACCTTCTGGATTACTTATGTTCTCTACAGTCCTTGAGGTGATGGTCTGTGCTCTGTTAATGCAAGTCATAAAAACAGACAAATAACCTGCTTGTTCTTCCACAGCCAGTTCCAGTTACTACGGTCAACAAAACACCAGTAGATCTCACAACTTCGGTGTTATAGCTGGAGTAAAAACTCCCCATATAATGCAAGGTAGTTTCCTTGTAACATTTAAATCCTTCCTTGCAGAAATAAAGAACTGAGCAGATGGAGACTACAATTGTTATCTGATTTTATTTAAGAGGTGTAGTTCAGCGCATTCAAAACCTCTTGTTGTGGTAATACGGAAAACTTCAGTGAAATGGCATCTTATTAAATAGTGAATGTGTACGTCATGATCACAGGCATACAGGTTGAGTAAATGTCAACTGCTGTCATGACTGAGTTTAAAAAGATTGGCAATAAAAGATGTATTTGAAGGCTTACTGTTAAAGGATAATTTTACTCTGTATGTTTAGAAATAAACTAACTATAGTGTGTCTACCTCTACTTGAAAACTTCACAAGTTAATGTAGATTAATTTTACAGGTTATTTTTGTTCAGTGTTTCTATTTGTCACGCCTTGGTTCTTGGAGTCCTGAACGTAGCTGTGGAATTTTTGTAACTGTGATCTAGAATGGGTCGAGTCAGCGAATCGCTTTAAAAGACCATTGCAATGCGTGTTTCTTATTAGGGCCAAAGTGCTGCTAAAGAGTGGGATGCTCTGCGGGTGACACTTGGATATCAAGAAACACTGTGGGATATCGGGAATCCTCACGGAGTTAAGGGACCACCACAGTCAGGACTTGATCACAATTGCTATTAAATAGTTGATACTTTTTTTTTTTTCCCCCCAACAAAATTGGATGGGGAAGTGGCAGATAATGGGAAAAGGGAAGAGAAATTTATGTAAGGAAGGGAATACAGTGAACCCTCTGCTGCTTGATTGTGTGTAGATGATGGGTAAGAAGGGATTGTAAAGAAGTTATGTTCTTTATGTTACTAAGGCGAGAATGAACTGATCCACTGTCAAGAATGAATTAAGGTGTTGGTTAACTTTTGAAATTGTCTCAGAGTCTGTGACGTCTTCAGACTAGTCTGTAGTTTCTAACCTGTAGGTTTGATTGTAGAGGTTCCTCAACTCAGTCTGCAGCATCACAACAGGAGATCTCTGTGAATTGTCTGCTCTCCCAGCTTTCTAACCCCAGTTCCCCAAAATATTTAAATTTTGCAATGGGGAAAGTCTTCAGATGTTGCTGGTGGTGCATAGTGCTTTGGGAGAACTTTTTTTTCCTTCTTTTCCTATTTATTGACAATATAATATTTGCTGGAAAGGCAGAAGGATGGGAAAAAGAGCAGATGGGGATTTTGATTGGTGTAGTAAATGTTGATACTGGGAATTTCTGCCAGATTACTGTGTGCTGTGTTGCCTTGTAAGTTCAACCCTTTGGATGTAAGAGTCTTTCTGAATTACTTGGTGGCTTATGTTGGAAAACTTTATTGGCTATGAGCTGGATTTATAGAATACTTGGTGAAATGAGTTACACACTTAAAAGAAATCAAATCACCAACTTCAGACAAATTTGTAGTGACACGTTTGCTTATAAATCCTGTTCTTTAATAGGTTTATACTGGAGTAAGTTTTGTGTGTTGAGAAGATATCAACTGCTACACCTCATTTGCTTGTTTAAATTCTGGTTGCTTTTGCATGCCATATTGCAGTTCATTTTCATTTCTGTGTTTTCCTCGTTTGAGCTCATTTCTCATTCGTGTTTTTGTCTCATTTGTTTCCATCAGCAAATGCCCAGCACCCCAGGGTTTGTGGGATACAATCCATACAGCCATCTGGCCTACAACAACTACAGGCTGGGAGGGAACCCGGGCACCAACAGCCGGGTCACGGTAGGAGAATCAACTATTACATCATCCGGCAAACAACAGGAATTGACCAAAAATGGCTTTAGA
This sequence comes from Pampusana beccarii, assembly GCA_013399365.1. Classification (NCBI taxonomy): domain Eukaryota; kingdom Metazoa; phylum Chordata; class Aves; order Columbiformes; family Columbidae; genus Pampusana; species Pampusana beccarii. The sequence continues at coordinate 111,095 of VWYH01003720.1, read as the reverse complement.
GTCAGGTTCTTCTGAATCTCGGCTGCTGCCACTTCTTTATCAAAAGAAAAAATTCTGATTCTTATTCCCCACCTCTTCCCCCCTTCCCTTTCACTCTGAAACCTTTTGCAGGAAAATTGACTTCTACTCTGCAGAGAAAAAAAGTGGTAATTGTGTACGATGCAGAACTCCACGAAGACAGTTCGTGGTCTTCAATGGCCACTGCATGTTTAGGGCAAAGTTCTGTAGTGTGGGTACAAATTCTTGGAGGGAGGGAACTGCTCATTTGATTGAGGTTTATTGGCACAAAAATAAGGCCGAATATTTTGCAAACTGGAGATCGTTGATAGCAGTTGCATCATACTATTGAGCCATGCAAGAGATGCAAGCCTTTATTTTTCTTTCCAGTCTTAGTCTGGTAATAACTGCCAAGTCCCAAGCTTTTCTTTCAACAAAAGTGTGATGATTATAAAATAGAATCCTTTCAGATCTTATGTACTCTGTCAGTGTGTGGAAAATGGATGTTACATTCGTTTTTCATGGAGTAAATAAAATGACGTAAAGTCAAGTGATGAGGGAGGGGACAGCTTCTTTCCAAGATCAAGTCCTGAGCATTGGATGCAGTTAGGAAACAAAACCAGGCTGTGGAAGTGTAACATTTTCGTAACTAGCACAACACAAATAGAGTAAATCCCTGATTTTTTTTTTTTTTTAAGTTTCTTTAACTCCCATAACTTGAGGGTTTTTCGTGCAGATCTTCCTATCTCAAAATATCTGACTAGTTTGGAACGTGATATAAAGATTTCTCAAGGAACAAATACATGGTTCTTTTAAAAAAGTGTACTCTTTTTATGCCTCTCATATATAAACCTTTCAGACTTCAAATATGAAGTTCATCTGGTTTGTTAAAGTGCTTATAGAAAAGACCTTCCCCATACAAGCTGGAACTTGACTGAACGTATACTTTTTTCCTTATACGAGTTAGATTTTGTCTGAGAACTTTCATTGTTTCTGTATGTCATAAGCATATACAGCCTTTTCTGCCATGCATATATCAATATATGTATGGTGTCTTTAAATTCCTGTTAATTTAAAAGCATTAAACTATTTCAGTTAATGTTTTCAAATCCATCTGTATGTGTATATCTGTATACATTTTGGTAATGCATATGCCTCATGTACATTATTTATACACAGTTCTGTATGCATTGTTTCATAGAGCTCCATAAATTCAGCAAAACAAAAAATATCAAGAGGAAAAATTCAAAAGCTGAATATTGAACATGAGTCTTCTTGGTCAAATCAAGGCCCTAGTCCTGAAAAAATCTTGAAACTGCTTTATATGAAAATACTCCAAAGTAGTCTAACAGAACTGCTCGCATGTGTAAGCGCGTGAAGAGTGGAGGTTTTCGGAACCTGCAGTTGATGGGGACTGTAATGTCACCGCAGGGTTTTAGGAGAAAACCTTGATGGGTGTTCTGTAGATTGAGGGGATGCAGCAACTTCCCATCAGCAACAGTTGGTGCTCAGTGTCCTCTTGTTCAGTGCGAGCAACGTGCACAAACCGAAAGGAATATCAGGGCACAGAAGGATATTACAGGCTAATTGGGACAATTAAGTACAGCTTAGATACCAATAATGCCCACTTTGGCAGATCGGTTGCATAGGGTGGTTTTCTTTTTACAATTAGTAGTTTAATTTGCTCCAAATTACCACTGACAAATTTTGCAGACAAGTGTCTTGCTAAAATGATTTGAAAGTTAAAATATGTCTCTTAACCTTATGATCTTAAACTTTCTCCTTTTTCACCTGTAGAGTAGCCACTTTAAATTTGTCAAAACAGGTAAAAATGAACTGCTCATCAGAACTGAGAAAAACAACCTGCTGTAATTGGAGTTTCCATGTAGATTTCTAAGCTGTGTATTTCAGTTTTAAGAATATGGAGCCCTTTTGAAGATTTATCTAGTTACTACTCTGTAAACTTGCAATAAAAGGACAAACTTAAATTGGAAAAACAATACTGTGAGGACCAGCTGTAGTTAGTACCTGTTCACAGTTCGGGTAATTTTTGGGTGATGTTGCTTGCTTCTCTTGGGGTGTGTGTGGTTTGTTTGTGTTAATGGCACAAGAATGAGTGTTTTCCAAAAGTCGTGTGTGAAGAAACTGTCCAGCGATCACATTAACAAATGGATTTATTCGGTTCTTTTATAGGCTTCCTCTGGTATTACCATTCCAAAGCCCCCCAAACCCCCAGACAAGCCCCTGATGCCCTACATGAGGTACAGCCGGAAGGTGGGTATACAGTGTCAAACAAGTAATAACAAAAGCTAGTGTTCCTATGTGCTAACAATTAATTGCTATTATCTTAGTTTCAGCTTCTAAACTTTTACTTCTAACAGCCTGCACATTCTTTAAGGGAACTGTAAAGTACAGATGCATTGCCCTTCAGAATAAAGGCAGCAGTAGTCTGTTCAGACAGTTGCCAATTTCTGGGGGGAAAAGTTTTCTCTAAAATGATAATTACTACCGCTGTCTCTGCTGACAAGGATCCACCCTGCCACATTCAGAAGTGCCTGTGACTTACTGCCAGAACTTTTTTATATAAAGGAAATATTCCTTGCGGTATACTGGGCTTGGTACAGTGCTGTAGCTGGACTGAAGAGTAGCGATGAGTGGACTTTGCATGTTCTCCTTCACCACCCTAGCCTGTGGCAACGTTTGCTTCGCTATTCTATGAACTGTTTGACAGAAAGTAGGAGACTCTTGTGGAGTCTGAAATCTGATGGGGCATGGGGAGGGCATGTCAGCCTGTCTGAAGCGGGTGAGCCAGAAGGAAATTCTTCCACTTCTGGTAAAGTATCTTTACCAGCCTGTCTGTCTTAGGCAAAAAACCATCAACAAAAAAAAAAAAGTCAAGTGGCGCAGCAAGAAATAACACTGGCAGCTCTCTCCTTTTTTTTTTTTTTTTTTCCCTATAAAGTTAGAAACTTTTTTGGTGGAGTCAGAACTTGTTGGAACTCAAATTGATCAGCAAGACTGAAAAATATTTTGAAATGTTACATTCTGATCTGAAAAGCTCAGTGCTCTTTATCATAATCTACTGCTGGATGTGTTTACTCAGTAGAATTTTTTTTTCCCAGAGATGCAGCGATGTGCATTTAAGAAGAGAATTATGAGGGTTAAAGGCAATATTCTCATGAAACCAAAGCCGTTTCAGTAGATGGCTTCCTGCTGACTTCCTGCCCCAGAAAATAATCGAGATAGTTTAGCCAGGCTCATTCCTAACTTAATCCTGTTTTTCATGGTGATTCCAGAAAGAACTCTGAGATGACAATATAAAATGTTTAATTTGGAAGTATTTAGATATCATTAGTAAAGCTCCAGCTGTTTCTGTTAAGGTCTGGGACCAAGTGAAGGCGTCCAATCCTGATTTGAAGTTATGGGAAATTGGCAAGATTATTGGAGGAATGTGGCGAGATCTCACTGATGAAGAGAAGCAAGAGTATTTGAATGAATATGAAGCTGAAAAGGTAAATGGAAGAAATCTGGGATGTTTATTACAGCTGATTCTTCTAGGAACTGGTCTGAGAAGAAAAATTCATCTTACCCATGCAGTGGTGTATGAGGCATTCACGAGACCCCTGTATGTAACTTAAATGGAAGTATGTCCTGACACGTCTCTTAGATTTTTTTTTTTTAAAAATAACTGTACATCAACTGTGACTGGTCAGTTTTTAGACCTAATTCAAAATGAAATATTTATTAATTGAGTGTCGAGTTTAACTGTTTAATGAATGGATTTGATTGTACAACATCAGTATTGAAAAGATTGTCTCAACACCAAAAATCCTCTTTCAAAACTGGTGCTCTGCAACTACTGCTGTTGTCATGAACGTGTTCGTAAAAGACTTCCAGTCACGTAGGGTTTGGTTTTCATGGTGTAATCTGGTGTAACTCCACGCTATGGCATATAGTGTTTTGTTTCTTAATAGAAAAAAAGCTACCGCTTTTAGGGTTTTCTTGTGAGTTTGTTTCGGTTTTATTGATCTTCGTGACAAAAGATGACGGCTCCCTCGTGTGTCTCGGTTGGTAAGTGCTGAGGACTTTTACAAGACTGTTATTGTGATTTTAAGGTACAAGCGGAGAATTGTCCAGCTGCTGTGTTGTGTTTAAACCTGGCAGGCACCTGAGGCTCTGTACAACCTGGTCGCATCTAAGCTGGTTTTATTCCAAGTCAATAGAGAAGTTCTGCAAAGCTCGATGCTTTTAGTTGGGAAAAACAAAAAAAAAAATCAAGGAATTCTATTTTTTAACTTGGTAATACTGTTTAGATTGTAAGCTCCTTGGGGCAGGGGCCATCTTGTTGATATTTTTACAGTGTCTAGGTGGAAGGATTCCAGTTCTGATCGTAAAGAAAACAAGCTGTTTAGGTACTTTTAACAATATTGTAGATAACACCTTATTTTTCACTGGAAATACCTTAAATCACTGTACAAAATCTAGACGTGGCAGATTTTAAAAGTGAGATTAAAGAAAGCAATTTGAAGGGAAAAATACTTCAAAGAAGGTGAAAATAGTAACGCAGTCCTGCTACCAGAGGAGACACTAGTCTGGCTGCAGCATTCTGTGTCATCCCAGTGCGGGGATGGATCAAAGAACGGAAAAATCATAAGTTATTTTGAAAACTGGTTCATGACATATTGGAATAAGGAATGAGAAGAAATCAGAAGCAAAGATCTAGTTAGAACTCCAGAGAATTATTGAGAATATTTTAAGTTAACTCATTTTTTTTAATAAATTATCAAAGTTAGTTTGATAAATGCCTCATTCTGAGGCGTTTGATTTTTAAATCTCAAAAAACAAAGCTGTTGTAAGACTTTGGAGGTATTACAACTGAAATGTACCTCAAAGCCCAGCTAGTGTTTTTAAAACATGAATGACTCTGGGAGAAGTTCTCATTTGTAAAAAGAAACCCTGAGCAAATATGGTCATTTGTGTATCAGCCAGATGATTCCAAAGAGCGTTGTCTGTGTAACTCCGGTTGGAGTTACACCGGCTGCGGTTTTGTCGAGTCTGAAATGGTCCAGTGGTGCAATCAAACGATGTTGGTCACGTTTCAGATCGAGTACAACGAGTCCATGAAGGCCTACCATAACTCTCCCGCGTACCTCGCCTACATCAACGCGAAAAGTCGCGCCGAGGCCGCCTTGGAAGAAGAAAGCCGGCAGAGGCAGTCGCGCATGGAGAAGGGCGAGCCCTACATGAGCATCCAACCGGCCGAAGATCCCGACGGTAAGCGCAGAGGGATTTGTGCGAGACGGTCTCATTACAGGACCGACACGATAGAGAAACGGCCGCCAGATGTGGAAAACTACCAGCGTGCAACTTGCACAACGTTTAACGTGACTTCCTTTCTGGTTTGATGCCTTTAATACCGATTTTTCATTATCACGGGTTATTTTGTACAGCCAACAGGTGACTGTGTCTTGTTTCCAAAAGCTAAGGTGACAAGTCGGTGGCAAAAGTTATTCCACCCCTTAATTATGTGTGAAGTAGTGGTTATGGTTCAGAGCAAATCAGTGTGCTAACAGCTCCATAATGGCTGTAACACATGCGTTACAAAAGGCTTAGATGCCCGGTTTAATCCAGCTTGAATGGAATTTTGTGTTTTATTACCAGAAGCACATAATTCTGACAGGCAGAGTTCTGGTGTGATTAAGGGCACCTGAACTTCAAATGTGTTCAACACCTGTCATTTGAGATTCTTTAGAAAATAAGTTAACCTTGCTGTTGACATGTTGATGAGAAAATTCTGCAGGTTTATTTGACTGCAAGGAAATGCACCCCACCCAGTGGGAAAACTCAGACTCCTACACCTGATGTCTGCTTTTAAATTCATGACCAAATACTTGTTGAAACCTGAGGGTGAAAAATGTTCTCAGTTACACCCTTTTTTTAAATTATTTTTTTAATTCCTCCTTGTACAAGCACACCCTTGAGATAAAGCTCATGGCAAACAGCACTTTTTCCCAATGTGAGGTAACTGCAAAATGGATGTAAATAGGTGTAATATTCCATTAACTGGCGTTTTGGGACTTCAAAGTATGTTCTATGCTGCCTGGGTCAAGTGAACTTGGGCAGAACCAGCTGCTCTGGGCCCTGAGCTGCATCGTTCCCATCTGGGACAGACCAGCGAGTGACACAAACGTGTCCGTCCCATCCTGCGTGTCACTTTTAGCATAAAAGGGATCTCAGTAAGAGGACAAAGGCACAACATCAAGGAGACAAATTTGCTTGATATTCATCTCTTGCAAATCTGTTGACTTCCCACTGTTTTTCACTTTTCACTTCATTTAATCAGATAATGAGAAATTGAACAGAACACTTCGAAATAAAGCAAATAGAAAATTCCATTAAACTAGTTATCATGTTTGGTAATATCTTCTGGCGTGATATGTTAGGATTCTCCGTAATTTCTGTGAATAGCTAAGAGAATAATCTCCATTAGGAAAACCTGATGTAAAATAAACTCAACTTCTGGACTTTTCTACATGACGTCATTCTGGAAGATAATTCATACTTGTTGCTTAACATTATAATACTCGACTAAATATGAATTATACTCTCGGAAGTTTCTTCTCAGTTTGTTTCCTCACCAATACTTAATGATACTTAATTATCTTAATTTAATAGTCCCACTTTGGAAACATGGGAAAACACCACAGTAAATAACTAATTTCAGACGTGGGAAATGCATATAAAATCACGGCTGTTAGAGCTGTGCCAGGGTAAGCGGTGTTCTGTCCTTTTTTCCGATTTCCTGGTGTTCTGTATTTGTCAGTATGAACTTCGTGACATGACAGCAACTGGCGTTAGGGTTTTTGTTTTGTTTTTCTTTAGTAGTAACAGTGTCGTTGGTCATTTTGCGGTATTAAAGCGGTTGCACTTCAAACTCTCCTTCCAGACTACGACGATGGATTTTCCATGAAGCACACGGCCACAGCTCGTTTCCAAAGAAACCATCGTCTCATCAGCGAGATCCTGAGCGAGAGCGTGGTGCCCGATGTCCGCTCTGTTGTCACCACGGCCAGAATGCAAGTTCTTAAACGCCAGGTTCAATCTTTAATGGTTCATCAGGTAAAGATAAATGATACGAGGGCAGCTAAACCATAACGGGGTTGGGCGCGCTCCAGATCTCGGATCGTTTGATCATCTACGTGACTGTTCTTGTTGGGTGTCAACGTTCTGTGTGCTCGAATAGCTCAGCTCTGGGTTTCCTTGGAAGTTGCAAGACATGAGACTTCACCTTTTGTGGGTTTTTTTGAATTGAGAATCGTGTTAAACTCTAGTTAGTTCTTCAGGGTATCTTAATTTCATAGCTCTTCATTATTAGATATAACCCTTCCATATGTAGTGTGAGTCTTCTGTTTAATGCTGGTAGATCTGTTACAGTAAATCCTCCCTGATGTAACATTTTTCATTGAAAGTTAAAAGCATACAAGGAAATCTAGTGAGGTCATGAACTCCAAATTTGTGGGTTTTTTTAATTAACAGAAGATTATTTGAGGGAGGGGGTGGTATCCCCTTCTTTCCTTTGAATCGTTATCTTCCTGCATTAATTAATGTGTGTGTATATGTACCTATGGGGTGTATAATACGAAACAAAACGCATATTTTATGCTGGAAGACTCACATCAAGTACAGACCGTTTTTCATTTGTAACATGCCTGCCCAATCTTGATGTACTGCAGAGACTCATTTATTGTTCATACTTTTCAAGATGAACTTCTTAGCTATTGGGTACTAGATCAAGGGAAGCATAAGGGTGTTAATATATTATACAGGTATATTTTTCAGTATTGGTTTAAATATTTTTGTGCGTAGCTGTAAACTTTGTCCAGTTCTTCCCATGACTGCATAGTAATGTTCTTGCCATTTGACTCATTTCCAGCGTAAACTGGAAGCAGAGCTGCTGCAAATTGAAGAGCGTCACCAGGAGAAGAAAAGAAAGTTCTTGGAAAGCACAGAATCCTTTAACAACGAGCTTAAAAGGGTAAAACTCCCACTTTTCCTCCATTTACTGTGAGGAATCCGCCAGTTACCCATTTGTACGAGTGCTTTAACCGCTTCCGTTTGGTTCTGCACTCTGTTAATCATAATTACACGCCTGATGATGTGGTGTGCTAGTGTGCAGTGTTCTAAAACACGGAGCGTTTGTGTTATTTCACGCTCCTTCAGTGACCTTTAGTGGTGACGTTCAGCCAGTGCAGTTTAGAAAGTGCCTTCGGGCTGGAGATCAGCTCCAGGTGGAGATCACACTGCTCTGTCCTCACCTGCTTCAAATTACAACATTTAGGTTGCTTTTTTTACCCCTTTTTTTCTTTAATGTGCTTTTATCTCCCTAGTTACCAAAGCTTTTAATATAAACTTTGTCAAATCAAAAGAATTACGCTGCACATAGAAATACTGAATTAATAATTGGGTTTTACTGATGTTTTGGTTTTCAATTTAACTGAGCTAGTAAAAGCTTTCCCTTTGGTGTTTTTTTTTTGAATTGCTAGTTATGCAGTTTGAAGGTGGAAGTGGATATGGAAAAGATTGCGGCTGAAATCGCTCAAGCTGAGGAACAGGCCCGCAAGAGGCAGGAGGAAAGGGAAAAAGAAGCAGCGGAGCAAGCCGAGCGCAGTCAGAACACCACGGCGGCTGAGGAAGAGCAGGCGGCCAACAAGGCGGAGGAGAAGAAGGAAGAGGAGAGCGCTCCAGCGGAGACGGGTGAGTGTTGGGACACCCGCGCCAGCATCCCCGGGGGGCTGGTGCAGCCGTATCTCTGTGACAGCCCAGCTCAGCGGGACGCCCCCTATTTTTGCTCTTAGTAGGAAGAAAGGCTTGAAAACAACGTTCAGAATCATTAACTCCATCGTGGTGACCACAGGTCTTTGCTTTATTTGCGTTAAATTGCCCCTTTTTAAAAGGGGAGAGGACAAGATACCACAAAGCCCGGTGTGATGCTTTGTGTGCCATGTGCCCACGGGGAAAATAATGCTTTCTAAACCCCACTCGCCTTTCAGACGTGGGGCAGCTGGGAGCAACTGGGAGGGACGGGTTTGCGTCTGGCAAGGACGATAGAGCAATGTGTCTTTCCGCGCTGCTCTTACAAGCTGGTGTGCAGCTTTTTCTTCTTAAATTCTAACTGCACAACCTGAATAAATGTAAATGACGCTGAGAAATCTCTTCTTCCAGAAGAGCCTCACCCAGAGGAGAATACAGAAAACCAGCAGAATGGTGAAGAAGGAACATCCACCCCCGATGACAAGGAGAGCGGCCAGGAAGGGGGGGACAGCACCGCGGAGGAGGGAACCAGCGACAGCAACACCGGCTCCGAGAGCAACAGCGCGACTGTGGAGGAGCCTCCCGCAGAGCCCGGCACGGAGGACAGCGAGAAGAAAGAATAAATATTGACTCGTTTCATGTGTCTCTTTTTAATGAAGTACTGGTCTGATTTCAAAATGTGCTACGCGGTTTTTTGTATCTCCCTTGCCTGTATCACTTGTCTCCAAAGGATATCGGGTTTTAATAACTTGTCAGGTATCAGTGCAGGGATAAAGGGTCTGTAGGGGCAAAGGATCTGACAACAGACAGGAAGGAAAAACATGTACAAGATGTAGAGATCGTATTGCTTGGGATTCCTTCCCTAGAAAAACATGGGTTTGGGGTTTTATATCAGAAATCGTGCCTTTTCCCTTTGCTCTGGTTCTGTGGCCGCAGTCACAGTGTCTTTCCCAAAGGTCCTTGTTCCTTTGTGGTTGGCGGAACGTCACGTCTGCTACCAGGGAGCGACGGAGGCTGAGGAAACGCGGTTAATCTAAGAGCACCCGCTTTCTAGAGAGGCCGCGGTCTCACCGAGGTGTCCTGGGGACAACCCTGAGCAAACCAAACCCCCCCGGAGGCTGCGTGTGCTGTCGCTGCTGCGCCTGCTCTTGCCACGCGTCCCCTGCACGTGCCCAGTTCTCGGTGGTTAAAGATAATCGAGCAGTGCTCTGAAATGGGGCCAAAAGAATGGGTTTGGGCTGGTTTGGTGTCATCTTTTGTCTTTCATTGAGCAGCTTTTCTGCAGGGACCAAAACTTGGTGTTGCACGTGCAGCGTTTCAGGAGCTCCGTTTCCAAAGGGCTGAGCGCAGCCGTTTTTAATTAAATGAGGAATCTGAGGGGTTATTTCTGTGATACGGGGTTGTTCTCACCAACTCTTTGCTTTTCTTTACCAATTAACTCCTTTATTTGCACCCTGGTATGACCTCAGCCAGAGAAATTGCAAAATACAGAGCAGGGGCGTTTTTATACACGTACGTGTGCTCTGAACAGTCAGTAATAAGGCACAAATGGTAAAAAAGAGCAGTTTTGCTTCCCGTGATCTTTCTAAAACCTCTGGGAGCTCTACAGATGTACTGAAAATGCCCCATTTTACCCCTATAAGCAGAAGCCCCCCTGAAATAAAAAACAGACTGAATTACAACACGAGATACAAGCCGCTCCATGACTTTACAGCTCTAAGAGAACACATGATGCAGATGCTTCGATAAACCAGGATGTTTTTATGGAATAGTGGGTGTATCGGATGGTAACGTTTTTTAAATCCTTTTGGTCTTTTTTTTTTAATGGACTATAACTAATAAAACCCAACAAGTTTGGTTTTTTTTAAACGTACAGTGGTCTGTTTCTTGTCTTTTAAGGTAATGCCTGGATTTGATTCAGAGCTTTCATCAGCTGTTCTCCATCCTAAGCCCAGAGAAGAATAAAAACGTCTTTTCCTAATCTTTTAAGGAAAAGGAGGAGCTCTGATGCTGATGTGGTTTTTGGCAAAGTTGGACACAAACCAAAAAACGAGGAAAAGGAAACCATGGCTGCTGCTTCATGTGGGTTTTAAACATTTGAAGCAGTGAAACCCGCCTAAAAATTCAATTTAAATTCTAAATTTCAGTTTCTTGGAAGAGCAGGCGAGTTGCTTAAATACTTGCAGTTGTACTTAAATTGCATTTTAGGAGTTTCCGCTTGCAGCAATTAAAATAATTGGTTTCAGAAAAATACAACTTGAGGCACTTACAAGGGGGAGTTACCTAGTGACCCACTTTGGTTTTACATTTCGTAATTAACTGTGCCAAAAAGCTGGTAATTAAGAGAGGAGGGTTATTTGTTCTACGAACTCGCTCTGAGGAAACTCACATCACCAAAAATAACAGACGCTGCTTGAAATATAACGTGAAAACTGAGGTCTGCGGGTACCTTCAGTTAGATATATTCGTTTGGGGTAAAAAAGAACCCGATGGAGCAGACACTTGTTCCATGGAATGAGCTGGGGTTTGCCAATAATTTAACACTTTCAGATTTTCAAAAGTGGAGAAAAAACTCAGCACAGCCCTTCGTAGAAAGATCCGAATTCCCATTTCTCCTAAAACCTCTCCCCAGGCTACACGCGAGCTTTATTTAACTTGCAGAATAACCAGCACTAAGCATTTTCTTCAACTAGAGCACAGACTCTTGCGCCTAAAAACTCTGTGCTGATTAATCTACACCGTTCTCTGGCATCTTCACATTCACACAATAACCCCAGTTGAGATCAAACCGATTCATCTTCCTTTAATTTCAGCCTGCTTGGTTGCTCAAAGACACAGAACGTGTTTGCAGAGCCCACGGCACGACCGACTTTAGCTGAGAAACCTGCAGCATTTGTGTTGAAATCCTGAGTTCTTTGTTGAAATCGTGTTTTGCTCTTCTAAAAAAATCCACGTTCCGGAACGCTCGCTGCTGCCAACACGAAGCTCAGATTTCTTGAATGCCACGAGCTGCCGCCTGGGCCGGAGCACACAAGGGAGACTCCAAACCTCGGGTGCTGCGAACGCTTGTGCAAAGGCTTTTATCTGTGCAATGGCTTCTATCTGTGCACCACGCTTTATCTGTGCAACACCTTTTATCTGTGCAACAGCCGGGGCTTTTAAAGGCCGTTTGTGCTTTTCATCTGCTCCATATTCTCAAGTTATATGTAAATAACAGTAGTCATTGGATAAGACGGGGTGTGTTGCAGCAAAGGGTGTGTACCTGTGTGCGTAGGTGTCATCTCCAAGGGTGAAATAGCTTCCCCAAGCACGTGAGAACCTCCTGAAATGCCCAGTGGGCAACGTCTGAGCCCCCGAGCGACCCCTGTGGTGCCCACATGGACAGGAGCATCGGGGGTGCTCAACGGACCCCCCCAAACTCGCTCCGTATCAGCTCAGACCGGGAGCCTGGTGACGCCTCCAGCTGACGATCTACCAACCTCTGATGGAGCCCGTAATTGGAGCCATGTGCCCAGCTGGATGTCCTCAGCAGCACCTGAAACCTCCCGCCAGCAAGGGGGAGCAGATAAAGCCCACCAGCTTCAGCAGGAGTTGGTTCTCTGGCTCTTCTGCTTCTGGAGGGGGCTTTGTTGGGCAGGTGGGTGCAAGTTCCTGGGGCTCCATGTCCTCCTGGTTGTGGTGAGTGTCCCCTGGCTGCTCCGGGGACACCTGGGGGTGTCTGTGCTGCTGGGGACACTGGGGGCTGAGCCACCTCCCATGGGGTTTCAGAGCTGGCGGGTCCTTCACACCCACAGGGGATCAACGAGGAAACGAAGAGGCAAATCCAAACCGTCGTATCGCGGTGAGGGAGTTGTTTTCTTTGGTTTGTTTTTCTCTTTGAGAGAAAAAAAGAGGGGGTTTTTTTGAGAATCTGACTCATGGTTTGTGACCTCTGACATCACTGCTGCTGTTTGGTTTGTTCTCTAGGTAAAAATCAAGTAGGCAAAGGTTCCCTTCTGTATTGGGTAGTTCTCAAAAATATGCTTTTATCTCACCACAAAAATACTCGTAGTAGAAGTTGTTAAGCAGCCTGGGTTAAAAAATTGCTCTTAAAGGGTTTTTTTATTTTTTTTTTCCCGCATTAATATAATTAACAGATTTTATCACCCCCCAAAACCTCTGACCCACAAAACTGAAATATAGTAACAGGCCCATAGCATGGAGCAGGCCCGAAGCGTAAATACTAAAAGGTGTTCAAATACGAACTGGGCACCTTGTGAGATTGTTCCCAAGCAATTCAACGGGCAAAGTGCTTCGCTCCCAGTGAAACCCACTGGCCTTTGCCTCTTAAGAACTTCATGCTCCTCGATACCTTTGCAGGCACCAACCCACAGATGGGACAGGTCTGCTTCCTGAGCCGCAGGTTTGTGCAGCAGCTTAAAAATAAAATAACAGCTTTTGGAGAAACTGCACTGCCTTTGCTCCTCTGCTCACCTCTCCTTCCGTCCTGAGAAGCGTTCCCAGCAGCCCCGATTCCTGGAATACTGAGGAAACTCCTCCTCGCGTGGCTTGGGGACGGGTGCGGGTCTGTGCTCGCGGAGCCGGCGCTGCCACCAGGAGTCTCTGCAGCCCTGTTGCGAGATTGCAGTGCTCAATAACCCATCGCTGCCAGGAACCGCTCTGGCTGGGGATTCCGTTTGTCCCTTGGCTTTGCTGGCTGTCTGTCCCCAGAGACTCCAACCCGGACAGAAACGCAGCTGTGAGCGCTCTGACTCCAGCAGGAACCAGCTCTGGGCTCCCTCAGCACCCCGGATATAAACTGCGGTTTTGCCGTGTGGTGTTTTAATCACGTTAGACAGACGGAGCTGTAATTCCCTTCCATTCCCCCCAGCGAGCCCCAGTTCCACCTCAGACCCATCACAGCCACAACTGGTTGTGCCCTGAAGGAACCTGTGACACATTATGGAGGTTTCCAACACTTCATCGAGTGCTTTCATTCCTGGATTCGAAGCCTCCCCGAAGTACACACAGTATCACTGACGGTGATTCTTGCAAACCTCTCCCCAGTGGGATTTTTACTGATAACCAAGCGGAGATCAGCGACAGCCCTTTGAGCAGGGATGCTGCTCTGGGTTAGGTCTGTGCCTCGCTGTTTTTGTTCTCAGTTCCTTTCTTTCACTTTGATGCTTTTTTCCCCCCCCGCCCCATCTTCAAGGAGCTTTTTTGAAGTGGTTTTGCAGTTATCGGGCTGCTGTCTTATTTTGTTGTAAGTTATCACGTACAGCTTCGCTTGTGACTTGCAGAAGTCTATAATTTCTGTAAACAGCTAGTTTCAATTTACCTTTTTCACTCAATTCTATTAAAAAGGCAAGAAAAAGCCATTTCAATCCTGGCACCCATTCTAGGGGGCGTGGGAGAGAAGCCAAACCAGAAAGAGTGACAGTAACGATGGCAACCAAGTGAAAAATCACAATATGATCTATTATTTTTTAAGCCCAGGGTTGAAGAACGCCAGATCTGTCATAGAGAGGACTGGACGAGCTCTTGCGGAAACCACTGAGGGGGTTATTGCATTTCTATACGCAGCCTTGTTTCAAAGACCACGAGGGATGGGTGTCAGCTCTCGCGCGTTCTGAACGCGGTAACGCGGGCTCCCACAAGGACGTTTGCAGTGCGCTCAGCAGCCACTGCAACCCTCAACTCTTCCAGAAGACAAAATGCTGTTTCCTTATGTCCCTAAACAATCCATTTCTCCCTAATGTGTGGTGTCCTGCGGGATCTTCCCAGCAGTCCGCCCACCTGTGTGGGAACAAAGCGCCAGGAAGGTTTCAAACCCTCTCGAGACGTGACCTATGGTTCCTATAACGTGCCAGGAGCTTCTCTTCGTATTTTTTCTCTCCTCTCCTTTCCCCACCTGCTCTTCTGGGGTGACCGCTGTCTCTTCCACGTTAGTTCAGGGCAGGAGGGGTCGGGTTGTTCATCGCAGGCCCCTCCATACACAAAAGGACCTGGTGGTGTGGGCAAAGCAGAGCGGATCTCACCTGTGGCCGCCCGGCTCTGAGCGGAGCACACAGAGGAGCAGCAGCACACGAGCTCAGTGGCCGATGGCCCAGTTTGTCCCCGGCGCTGGCACCAGAGCGTCCACGCTCCTGCCAGCCCGACCTCTCCCCGCCCGGGTCTCTGGGTACGTTTCCCTCGGCGCAGCTCAATTCCTGGACTGCGGGTTGAGGAAGTCGCTATAGCGCAGAGCAAACGCCGATCTGGTCAAAGTGCCTTTTATTTTTTCTTTTTTTCCCCCTCAGAAAAAAGAACTGGAGAGAAAGGCCACCGCCCGTGACGTGCCGCAGGGACGAAGCAGGTGGATTCCCAGTGATAGCAGCAGCGTGTCCTTCCCTCCTGCGGCTGACCAGC
Source organism: Pampusana beccarii (assembly GCA_013399365.1). Classification (NCBI taxonomy): domain Eukaryota; kingdom Metazoa; phylum Chordata; class Aves; order Columbiformes; family Columbidae; genus Pampusana; species Pampusana beccarii. The sequence continues at coordinate 95,897 of VWYH01003720.1, read as the reverse complement.
AGGCAACGTGGGCAACTGCGCGACCCCGATAGAGCCTGCCTGCTGCACTGATTGCTTCCTCTCTTGGGAGGATAAGGATCTTTCAATAACCTCACGGTGAGATCACAATCATGAGATTTTTATTCAGGGCATCCCCTACAACCGCTCTAAGAACCGCTCTCGGTGAGGAATCCCAGCTTGGTACCGCTCTTAATGTCAGGAATTTACTCGCGATTTCACTTCTGCTATTTTGTTTGCTTGAAAAACGAGTGTGTCAAAGCGCCCACCACAGCAAACCTGCTGACTCCAAGACGTGAACTTGGCCTGCGCCCCCCCCAAATGCAGCTTGGGAGCTCGAGAGCTGAGCGGTGTTTGGGCAGGAAGCAAAACTGGAGGTGGGAGATCCCGAGTGTGTTGGTTTGGCATCGCCGGGTGAAGTAAAACAGTGGAGAGGTCAGGGTCTGCCCTCGACGTCAGAGCGGGGACGTTACTGGGAAGTGGGCAGTGGAGGAAGGTTCAACTCACCAGTGCTTCTGTCTGGGCAGCTGGCTTCCTACAGCCAACGGGAGAAACCCCTCCTGGTTTGGATCAGCGGAAGAGCAGCAGAGCTGAGAGCAGGAGACGGAGCTGGCGTTTCCGTGGGTGTCCGGGCTGTGCTGGCCTGTGGCAGAGCGCAGGGAAGAGAAGAACAGGTCAGCGGTTTGCCAGGGACCTACGACAGCTGGATGTGAACTGTGGCGCTTTTACCGGTCTGCAAAACCTCCCTCGGCGCTCAGCCTGAGGCTGGGCTGCGGGAACCGCAGGTTTCCTACCTGAAACCGCTCGTGCCGCTTGTGCGAGCCGACCCCCAAAGCAGCGCCGGGGGTTCCTGTGCACCCGTGGGCATTGCTGCCTGCAATTCCCCGCCTGCCGGGAAACTGGTATTTCCAAGTCTGTTTTCACCTCAATTCACTCAAAGCAAAATTAGTGGAAAACACAGGGAGGCTCCGAATTCAGGATGTAAAAACACGTTGTGTTTTGCTGTTCTCCCAATGGATTACACCTTGCTAAAGTGTGGCACAGGCCCACGAGTTCTGCTTTCTCGGGTCACACAGCCACATGTGCTGGGTGGTCAGCAGCTCCTGGGAGACACCGGGTCCTTTGTCTTGGGATGTCTGAGAGGCTGCAAAAAGCCCAATTTTACACACAGGACATAAATACAGGAACTAAATTCCCAGGAGATGTTGCACTGCTGATCGAGTTGCAATTTCAATGTCAGATCAATTAACGATTACACGTTTCAATTCAGTTCAGCAAATACAGTGTTTCAGTTCAAGCGGAACCGGCCTGAACTGAGATCTTTCTTTCTGAGCTAGTTTCCTGTGGAATTTATTAGGAACCGAACTTTCTTTTGACAAGTCATGTTGATGAACAACTGCCATCTAGCTCTAGCACTGCAGCCCAAGCAACGGATTTTAATCACTGATTTCCACTCTTCTTGCAGTGAAGGTGAGCAGAGGTTCTAACGTAAGACTGAAGATACCAGGTAACTTGATTTTTTAATTTTTTTTTTAATAGTTAATTTATCTTTAGGGTAACAAATGTGTTCTAGAGAGCAAACAGCCCAGTGTGGCTCTTTTGCGCAGAGCTCAGGCCTGGCACTGTTGAGAAATGTGATATGTTTGTCCATGCAGGATCAGATTTCTCTCAATGATGGCCCAAGCGTTAAAGGGAATATGCCAAAGAGACAGAATCGCTAAGGCATGAAACAGACTGCAAATATACACAATCAAATTAAGCAAAGCTTTAATGAATGTTTTGAGAACTCCCTAGGTACAAAACATGACTGTACAAGAAGACTGAGTGTCATAAAGACAGAGCAAGTTGTTTGTTTTAAAATATTCCCATTCTTTTTTTAAGGAAAACAATTTGCTTGAATTGGCTCTGAAAACACACAACTTGGCACAGGCCAAACCTCTGTAGTTAAAGCTCGGGAGCATGTGCAGAAAACAAAGTGCAAACCACCTGCCTTTCTCTTGTTGTCTTTGGCTTCAGCCACCACGGACCCGGGGATGGATTCTCCTCTCTGGCCATGGTGGGAGCACCGAGCAGATCTGATTGTGCAGATCTCCGCGTACCCACCGCTCCCGCAGGCAGCACGGGACTGTTCGAAGGCTTCACACCCACTGTTTCTGTGTATTCTGCCTGTACTTGAGAGAAGTCTTTCATCTCTAGTGCTTCTTGGCGGAAGTGGTGAGAAGATAAAGCTCTGAGGCAGCATACCTGCTTGGATAATTGACGAACCAAAGGAAAACAGGGCAACAAACACAGTCGCAGAGACGTGAGCTGTACCTGCTTACTGAGATAAGACAAACCGAGCGTGCTGAAAAGCCAGTGATGTGTAGTTAGAGGGTGCTAAGGAAAGCGCAGGTCACCTTTTGTGAAGCCAGGTGAAAATGCTGAGAGTCTTCAAGACTTTGGGTGAGGATGGTGCATCCTGCACGTTTTGAGGAAGACGGTGGATGCTGATACTCGATAACATAAAAATAGTCAAAATTAGAAAGCTGGGGGAGTCCACGTACTCGCCTGAGCTGCTGATAATTTAGAGAGGATGCTGTGAGCATGTGGGAGATGGGCAAAGCCATGCTGGGCACTGGGAGCCCTGCACACTGAGGGTTTTCATGTGGTAGCTGAACACTTTTTCCAAGAGGGTCTGGTGGAGGAGACAGGAATCCTCCCCATCCCCGCAGCTCTGCTGGATGCTCTGGCAGGTGAAGCAGGATCTGCCGCGGAGAGGAGAGAGAACACAACAGGAGACTTTCCTCTTGTTCCTTCCCCACAACTTCTCGTGCGCCGGTGCAAAAGCAGAACCCGCTGCGTTTTACCGAGTATCACTGAAACGTGCGTGTGTGCGCGCAGCCCGCAGCTGCGTGCGCCGAGGAAGCGCCCGAACGGCCGCGTCTGGGGGCAGCGTGGCACACGGCGACGCTCCTGCGCTGCTCAGAGGAGGAGGAGGGTCTGCTAAATGTCAGTGACATCAGGCTGTGTCATGAGCTTCTCGCAGAGGTGCAGGAAGTATAAAAGACAGCGTCCCCAAGAGGGTCCCTGGAGAGTCAAGGCTGCGCTGGGACGTATGATGCTCTTGTTCACCTTGTGACTTCGTCTCAGTTTTGAAACGAGACCATGGATGGTGGTGAGTACCCATTCCGCAGCCTCGGGCTTCGTCTTCAGCTTTATAACAATGCCCAAAGTCATGCTCTGTGGCACAGGGATGAAACATTTTTAAACAATATAAAAGGTTTTAATCTTCCTCATATTTACGATTTTAAAAAGCAGCAAAGATCTCTTTTACAAGCTCAAAAAAACAGAATTGGAAATAACCACACATAAAAAATAGGCTTGGAGGCAATTTCAAAGGGTTATTTTGTCCCAAAGCAAACGAGCTCTTCTCATATAATTTGTACCTTTTCTTCTACGTCCTTAGCTTTTTTTTTTTTTTAAATATATCTCTCCAGCAACATTTTAATTCAGTGAACAAATCAAGGAATTAGAAGCAAGCGTATCTGAGTTTATTGTTGCCTAAGGTTGTCCAGTCTTTTGCAAATTGTTTCTATCAATTAATATCTTCACCGCAGCAGAACTTTGCTGCAAAAATTACGGTTTTGTGCTTGCTGAAAACTGGAACAGCCCCGAGCCAGCACACTTGGAGGGGCCCCTGTTCCTGTGCATCACCCCAACACAGAGCTCACAGAGAAGCGCCACTGAGCGAAACCTCTTCTCTTGGGTACACGACATTCCCTTAGTCCAGGAGGCGTGAGACAGCTGGTTTCATTTGGTTTGGGTTTTTTTCTGAAAGGCTGAAACTTTCTTGTGCCACTTGTTATTTTTCTTCCACACCCGATGCTTTGGAGGCACCAGCTTCCAATGGTGAGTAGGTGGGTGGCTGTAGGAGGGGAATGGCTCTGCAGGTCAGAGATGCGGCAGATAAGCTGCAGGCGCTTCTCTCTGCTAAAACTGTATGATTTATGCCTTTTTTAGTTATTTTTATTTTTTTTTATTGCTCAAATAATTGCAAACACTAACCCAAGTGTGACTGAGGGAGTGCAGGGAAGAGCGGCAAACGGAATAGCTCAGGTGGGTAAATTAGTTTATAACCAGATTAACCAAACTGGGTTTACAACACAACCACTGCCTCTCTGTGCCAGAGAGCATGGTCAGGGCTGCAGTAAGGACAGTGAACAGTTCAGCCCAGCAAAGCCCTGTTCCAGGTGTAACGAATTAAGCTTTGTAGCAGGATGAAATGGGAGGCATCACTGCCTCTTCTCTGCGACATTTTCAAATCAGAGCTTTTACTCGTATTTCAGAGCAATATTCCAAAATAAATATTTCACAGTACAGGGAGATGCAAAGTATTATTGCTGCCTTTTTCTTTTTTAAATAGTAACGTAGGAAACATGACTGGTACACTTCAGAATGAATTTTTTAACTTGCTTATCTCTGCTTATCTTGTCTTTTGATTCACTCTTTCCTAAAAGGGGAGGAGGCAGATAATAATTAACTTTCTTCTATAACAGATCTATGAACACAAGTAATCAAAGTATGACTTAGTTTCACTGGGTCTGACCACTCCTGAAATGATGGGACCTTTCCTCTGCCGGTTGTGAGCAGTCAAGGGGAAAGAGGGGGGAGAACAGGCACTGAGCTGTTAACTGCCAAGAGTCATTAGATCATTTAAGTATGATTAATTTTTCTCAGAAAGATACGGTTCTTTCCCCAAAACCCTACTACACCAATCGCGACGAGGCACCAGAAACCGGTGCATGTTTAAAGATACAAACAGCACGTTACTCACTGCCCACACATGTGCTAAGGTGCTCAAGACTGAAACTTTTGCTTTGCGGTTCTGGCCAACAGAAAAACATTCTCTCACCACAAAGGTTTGGCCGGAGCAGGTTTGCTCAGCTTTGCCAGCGCTCCCCGGAGCATTCCCGGCCCTCGCTTTTCACTCCGCGCATTCCCCAGCACCAGCAGAGAGGAGCAGCTGCCCTGCTTGGGAAGGAACTGACCTTGTACTTTGTTCTGCAGGATTTTGTTTGTCCAGTTTTAACCATCCTAACACGGTTGAGTTTCAGCTCCTCTGGTTCGACTTTCTGCTACCAAATACTACTGTCAGAAGCTATTCTGGGCATACCAGGGGCATTCACTGCTACTACGGCTTCTTTTATCTTACCTAAGATTGGCTGCTGATGCTGAGGGAGATTTAGATAAACAGGATGGGATCATCTGTCCAAACTTAAGCATTTACCCTTCTGCCATAGCAAAGAATGAACTGCACCCCGATGCCCACCCCATGACAGTTTAACCATGCCTTAAAAACACCCATTTCTGTCCCTGCGCTATGGAGGGAACCTGAACAACAAACCAGATGTCAAGGGCTAGAGCTCAGTGGGATGAATCCCAGCCCTCGTGCTCACTCTATGGAGGAAGATTTTCAAAGCTGATGAGCTGCATTGACAGCCCCTTCCCTCTTCATATGGGGCAATTCTCCTTTCCCCAGGGCCCACAAACTGGTTTGTGCTTTTGAGAACTGCAGCAAACCAGTGCATCACTAGCTGAGGGATGTGGGGGCTTTATAAGGTGTCTTGACTCATTTGCTGTAATGGGTTTCTGTTGTCTTTTTATAAATGAGGTTTCTAGTTCAACTGTTTGTGGGGACTTTTGAGAGAGGGGTTTTTTTTTCTTAATGTTTTGAGGAACAAAACTTTAGGAAAATACCCACAGCAGAAAACTGCCAGAGGAAAGAAAAAAAAAAAAAAATAAAAAAAAAAGAAAAGAAAGGTACTTGAAATTGTTCATTAAACTCCAGAGCATGTCTCATTTCCTCTCTGCAACTCATTTGCTTCTGCTCCCTGGGACCCCCAAGAGCACTGCAGGGAGAAGTGAGTTTCAGCCCCTCTGCCTGAAACCAGTGACACAAGGACTCGCTCAAACTGGCGCGGGAGGCCCCCGAGGACACACTGCTCTGGTTATGCCTTTGCAAATGCGTAAGCTGGGGTGTGCGGCCAGAAAGAAGGGAAGAGACAGTGCAAGCTTTTTCTATATTGAAAACCATTTGACATTTAAGACACCTGAAACAGCAACTGAGAGGAAAAAAAAAGTGTGAAGATGTTCAAAGGAATGATACTTAACTGAACTGTTTCAGGATCGTTAGTTGAGTCACTTTATCAGTTCTATTTCGTTAGATACGTCAGGGTATATTAATTAAAAAAACAGAACAGCAGCTCACCAGGGCCGTGCACTCGTGATATTCGGGTTAAAGAGGGGCTGGGCTGGTCCTGGGGTTTGAAGGGGAGATGCAAAGTAAGCAGGGGAAGGTGGTACCGCTGGCGGTGCCGGTGCAGCAGCCTGGCACCAGGCGGCACCACGTCCTTTGCATGACGCCGAAACTGCCAACGAGTGATGCTGAGAGCAAGGCACTGATGGAGGCTTTAGGTTGGCGCCTTCCCTCTGCGGACTGAGAGTGACTCTTCTCCTCTGCCTTCTCTTTACAGAGATTCTAGGAATTCATTGTCTTTGGGGCCTCAGCCCCTTGCCTAATGTCCCAGGAGGGGCCAGGAGAGGTAATTGTTACCCACCAACAGGCACAGGCAGACAAAAGCACCAACTCCAGGAGTTCTGAGGAAATCAGATAGTTAAGAAGGTGGAAGAGAAGAGTAAAGACAGGGAGGGAGGGCAATTACAGGCCAGACTTGCTTAAATTCACCCAGCAGGTTTAAGCGGTTTGGGCTTTTGGTGTATTTCCTGGGTGTAATATGCAAAATCTTGAAGGGAGAGACAGCTACACCAAATGCTCACCAACCCTCTTCCTGCAGTCCGGGACTGGTCAGGGTGAAAGCCATGGGACACACAGGAAACAAAATACAGCCAGAAGCATTCAGCCAAGCCTCCCCACTCACTCCTCGAGCCCAACCTCGGCATCCTCCGCTCCCAACTACAAACTGCACTAACAATGCACTATTACACTTTTCAGATGCCCCTGGGAGCATTCAGAGAAGGCGAGGGGAGTATGAATATAAAAAAGCACCCAATTGCATGAGTATGAAAGACGAAAATAAGTGAGGAAGGCGAGGAACGAACTTCTACAAGAGACAGTGGGAAGCTCACAGACAGGCTGTGGGGCTGAGACGTTGAGTTTTTTCACGTGTGGCTGAGGCTCTCTCACCCACACATCAGCACTCGCATACAAACAAGCATCTCCAACCAGAGATACCGAAGGAACTATTTCTGTTATTGGTGATGCTATTGCACACGACAAAGTGGGGATAGCGGCGCAACGGTTGTAGTTACCTGAAGTAGTGGAAGTTCATCAGCCTGGCCCAGCATGGTATTTGAACAGGAAACTGGCAGAGCAGGGAAGGTGCAAAGGAGCTCTGCAAAGAAACAGAACAGAGCTGTGTGCAACAGACCGGTAAGCACAAGAGAGGCAAAGGAACCAGACAAATTTACGAACAAACAGGTTTATCCACAGGGAGAAAGCCATACTTTCTAGAAGAAACAGGCAGCTGAAAGCCAAAGGCAAGAGATGCCTGTGCCCCAGCCTCACCCAGTGATCCCGGAGCAGGAAATCAGCAGGAAAGTGAGGGGCTGTGCCACAGGGAACAAGGCAGAGCCCAGAGACATCCTGGGATGAGCAGCGTGATGCTCACAACAGCTGATGCCAACTCTCCCTCAAGGACGGACACATCTGCTCCTGCCAGAGCACAGGCGAGGGCTTTCTCACGATTGCCAGATCACCTTCCAGCTTGAGCAACTTTTAGTTGCTACTGCCTGAGGTAGATGCTGGTTATGTGCTTTAAATAGAGCAGAGAGAAAGCTTTCACTGGCCTCTATGCCTCTGCTAACCACAGCAGGAAGAACTGTTTGTCTGAGATTGCCCTCACCACTATCACATCTAGCTCCAAATTTAATTTTTCCTCCCAGCTGTCAGCATCCTGTATCTCCACATCCAAAGGCAGCAGAAACCTATTCTGACATTTAGAGACAAGCAATAAATTTCAGGCAGTTTCAGTCACACATGTCCTGCAGGCAGCAGAGCTTTCCTGTTCTGCAGTGCAGTCACAGCACTGTCAGGAACAGCTGGGCCAAATTTATGGCCCGCACAGCTGTATGTTTTTACCAGGGTTGAGCAGGCTACACCCTGCTGACTGTAGGAAAAAAAGGAATGGATAAAATACAAATCGTTATAGTGTGCATGAGTTAGCGATCAGCCTTTACAGAAACTGGAGGGGCCAGATTCCCGAGACTCAATCTGTGCTCTGCCAGTAACTTGTTATGTGACCCTGGGTTATCCTGTCAGCATCTTCATCGGGGTTTTTGTTCACCCAGCTGTGGGGAGCTCTGCAGGGTTGAGAATGCCATGGTCAAGTACACTACCGCTGCTTTTTAAAGTGAGCATCACATGGAAACCCCCACCCAACCACTAACGCTGTCTCCTTCTTCTACAGGTAAACTGTTAAAGGTCGCCCTTGTTTTCAGCCTTCCTCTAATTCTTCAGGTAAGATGTTAAAAACAACACTGTTGAAATCCAGCTGCCTTTGTGTTGTGGGTAAAGAGAGATCTCAAGATCTTTGACAGGCAAAAATCAGCCACCCACGGGCCTGCAGAGACGTGTGGGACCCGGCTCTCACACCGAGGATCCAGCCTGGAGGGAGGTGGGCGGCGAGACAGCAGAGCAGTGCTAGGAGCCAGAGAGAAAACAAACAAAAGGAACAAAAGCAAAGAGAGAACGGAAACAGTGACATACACAGCAATTTTGAGATGGCCCAGGGTGTTAGAATCAATTCCCTTTCTAGCACCAAAATGAGCATTTTCAGGAAAGGTGAGAGCGCCCTACACCTCGTGCTTGTGAAGAGCCAGCTCGTGGCTCTGGAAACACCTGGTCAAAGCGCTGCGCTTTAACACAGGTCAGTCTTGAAGCGCTGACATACTCAAGGAGGAAGAATTCAGCATCTTCCTCCACCCGCTCCTGCTCAGAGCAAATCTGAAGCGGGAAGGAGAACCCAAATCACCGAGCTGTGCTGTGACCCACTCCTGAACCGCGGGCCCCCGCGCTCCCACAACCACAGCAGCAGCCTCCAGCACCCCCCGGCCCCAACACAGCCTCAGCAGAGCAGGGAGAGGTTTGCAGCCTGTTTCTTTTCCCTTTCACTTCTGGCAGCATGCCTCCAGATAGCAGGCAGGATGTGGTGAAAGCCAAGGCCGCCTGAGATGGAGAGCGCGCGAAGATACTGAGTGATAACAGGCAGAGGTATCCAGGGGAAACCTTTCATCTCTGTGCGATGGGGAGAAGGTACTGGAGACTAATAAGTCACACAGAAAGCAGGGCACAGATACCACAAGCTCACTCTGCCCTGTAGGTTACGGCAGTGTAAGAAGATGAAAAAAAGAATAATCAGAACTTAAATCAGGCGCCCGGGCCTGAATGAGACATCGGCGACGTGTCCGCGCCAGCACCATAACAGTTTCCTGCTTCACTCGCTGCCTTTCCTCGCAATCTCATTGACACCTCTATTAATTAAGCAGTGAAAACAGCCCAGGGAGGCTTCGTCTTCCCATGAAAGCCTTTGCGTGGGGGGACAGGGTGGCAGCAGGACCAGGACACCAGTGCTCTCCATGAGAAGGTGACAGGAGCAACAGGAATATCTCAGATGGGAGGAGGGAGGGAATACTGAAGTTAGAAAAATGTCTAATGAGTAGAGTCAGTCAAGAGGAAATGTTGTCCCTCCTGAGAAAAAGGAACAGTGAAGGATGTATTATCTTTCCCATTTTATCTGACAGCTGGCTATGTACATACAGCTGTCTGCGGGTCCCAAAACACCCTGGAAAGCAGCCACACATCTGAGAATTTGCAGGTGTTACTTCAGCTGAGCACTAAACATTTCTTGTGGAACTCCCACTTCGAGCTCCAGAAAAAACCCCAAACTCCACATACTTACAGGAAACACTTTCAGCCACAAGACCTCGCCAACCCTGTTCACGACGCTGGCACGAGCCAACGCTTGGGAACTCCCTGGGACTTCTCTGTGGCTGATAACTCCTGCCTGCTCTGCATAGCAGCACCAGGCTCCCCTCCCGACACGGGGGGGCACAGTACCTGTCCCAATGTGCTCTTCTTTTCTTCCTCCTTCTAGTTCTGTGCCGGGAACAACGTTACCGATGACTACGACAACACCACCATCGACTACACCATGTTCGAGACCCTGTGTGAGAAGGAGGAAGTCCGTAACTTCCGCGCAGCCTTCCTCCCAGCCATGTACTCCCTCATCTGCTTCACGGGGCTGCTGGGGAACGGGCTGGTGATGCTCACCTACATCTACTTCAAGAGGCTCAAGACCATGACGGACATCTATTTGCTGAACCTGGCTCTGGCAGACATCCTCTTCCTGCTGACCCTCCCCTTTTGGGCCACAAGTGCAGCCATGCACTGGCTTTTTGGGGAGTTTGTCTGCAAAGCCGTCTACTGCATCTGCAAAATGAGTTTCTTCAGCGGGATGCTGCTCCTCCTCTCCATCAGCATCGACAGGTACTTCGCCATCGTCCAGGCGGCCTCTGCCCACCGCTTCCGTCCCCGGATGATATTCATCAGCAAGGTTACATGTGTCCTCATTTGGCTCCTGGCCTTCATCCTTTCAATCCCTGAGCTGGTTCACAGCGGCGTAAATAACTTGGACACCTATCCCCGTTGTTCCATTATCGCTAATGACTTGCAGACCTTCAACACTGGCATCAAAGTGTCCCAAATGGTTTTTGGCTTCCTGGTTCCCCTGCTGGTCATGTCTGTCTGCTACCTCATCATCATCAAAACATTACTCCAGGCCCGCAACTTTGAGAAGAATAAAGCCATCAAGGTCATCATTGCCGTGGTGATTGTCTTCGTTGTCTTCCAGCTGCCCTACAACAGCGTCATGCTGGCCAAGACCATCTCAGCCTTCAACCACACCAGCTCGTGTGAGGAGAGCAAGCAGCTCGACGTGGCGGACGACGTGACCTACACTCTGGCCTGCTTCCGCTGCTGCCTCAATCCCTTCCTCTACGCCTTCATCGGCGTCAAATTCCGCAACGACCTCTTCAAGCTTCTGAAGGAGCTGGGCTGCCTGAGCCAGGAGCGCCTCTGGCAGCTCTCCACCTGCCGCGACAGCAAGAGGTTTTCCTTGGCCATGGAGACAGAGACAACCACCACCTTCTCCCCGTGAGCCCGGCTCCAGGCGGGCTCTGACCAAGCTGAAGGCTGGAGTGGTTTTGTACCCTTCCTCTATTCTGAATTACTGGTAGAGCAAGACTTGCCACTACTGTAGGAAAGGCAGCTGCAAGAGGGAAACCCAGGAGCCTCCTCGTATTTCAGACAACAAGCACTGCCAGTCAGTACTCCTGTGGATGGAGACACAATAAAACGGGGACTAACAGCAAAGCAAAGGAGAGAGAGATGGGTGAGTCTAGAATTTATCGTGCCATTTCACCTTTATTTTAGACTTTCCTAGTCAAAATGAGAAATACTCATTTCCCTAAAAGCGACAAATAAACAGACATTCGTGCAACAGAATTGCTGATTTGAGAGCTGAACTTCCAAGAGCACCATCCTTGCTTTGAATGTTGCTTTTAACAAGCCCACCTGTTGCTCTTCCACACCCACAAAAACGATCCCTGCTGCACTGACTCAGTCTTCAAGACTCTCAAATTCAGGATATAGTTGTGCCCACAGCCCAGCCACTTCAGTCTGTCACTATCTGAAGTTTGCTTGTACCTGGCTTTATCAGCTGCTGCGGACAGTCTGCTGATTTTCACATACGCGTGGGGGCCTTCTGTGCTATTGCTTGCTGACCTCAAGAGATAAACAAGAATGTGGGTTTTCTTCTGCCCTCCCAATCAACGTCTCTTTCTAGAAGGACTTCAGCGGCTGGCTTTCAAGTCAGATATGTATTTCACTCATAAGCTACTGAAAACGTGTTTTGCATTCATACTGTCAGTGCTAATAAAGATGCCATTCACCGTGGTTTGATTTAAATGCAAAGGACAGTCGCATGTTGAAGATTACTGCCAGGGTCATGTACTTGAAAGCAACGTGGCAGCTGAACATCAGATTATTGTCATGTAAAATAAGACCTTGAAAAGAAGCCCAGAATGTAATGCCAGTTGGTGCATTTACTAGAAGAGCGAAGATTCCTCCCGACAGATGAATACCCTGGGAACTGCTGTCGTGGGACATCTGAATGTCAGCTGGGGAGGAGCTGCTGCGATTGTTTGTGCATCTGTCACTGACGATGTGCACGCTCTAATCCTCACAGCGCAGCTCTACGTCAAGGGCAAAAGGTTTTGGCCACAAACTGCTCTTGATGCTGGGCACGAGTGGGCTAACTCCGAGCTCTGTGGAAACCGTACGGCACGTTCCAGTGGTCGTACAGAGCCACGCAGAGCAACACACACTTACTAAAAAGACACTTATGCTTTTTTTCCAATACCACACGTGGATCCATTAGGAGTGATACAGGGAACTCTCTGGATCATAGGTCAAAAAACATTGCTTTAGAAACAGGAGAATTAAAATCAACCTTCCAAGGAAAGAATTCAATTAGCTGGTTTTGAAACAACGTTGCCAGTTATGTAGCTGGCTGCCATCATAATTAAATTCTTCTTCATAAACCATTTGGCTCTGGGGTAGAGGATTTTGCCAAGAGCCGGGATTCAGGAAGAAAGCACATTCTGCTCTGCATTACCCGTCTATGCTGAAGTACAATCCCATCCAGCCATTTAACACGTTTTCTTTTACAATACCCATGTAACATGTACAGAAGTGCTGCTTCTCCATCATACGAAATTGGGGGTTACGACTGACACTGAATAGTCATTTGTTCTTGGTTTGTTCCTATAGTCTTTACTTAGGCAAGACACTCAGCTAACGAGAACATTGCCAGAGCAAAAAGAGTACCCGTAATACAGAGTCTTTTTAGTTTTCTTCATCAGTAACAATATGTTCTTTATGTATATTCATATATGCAAAGCTGCTTTACACAGAAAAAGTTACATACATACATGAATGTACCCTGAAAATACACTGCTTTAACTAAAACTTTTTATGCAAAACACATTCACCTAACTTATTCTAGCAAGGAAAATTGCTTCATCAAAACACGCAATTGGACTTGTCTCCTGTTTGATAAAAGCAATTTCCCTTCTACAAACTGAGAAGTCTTCAGGTCTTTATCAACTAGATGTGTTCTAAATAGGAAAACATGCAGCTGCTTCTACACAAATGAGATACGAAAAGCATCACCTGGGACAGCTGCATCTGGTGCCTCCTCAACAAGACAGCAGTGATTTCAGAGTGCATGGCTTTTTTTTGTAATTAACGGACAGAAAAAATCTGTCACTTACTTAGATGAATCATGTTAACATTGGCCTAACATGAGATTCCCCACTGAAGTCTGAAAACTGACTGTATTTTGCTACTTGTGGAAAATAAATTATAACAATTAAAAAATACCTTTGTATTCCCATTGTCTGTATCTTGTATGTATCTAGTAGGTCATATCACATCCTTCTTGGTCCTGTCAAGAGCTGTTTGTTGATCAACATAGCTTCACATCAGTACTGCCCTGCAGGAAAAATACCGTGCAAAATAAACTAATTGGAAGAAAAGTTGCTTTACTTGATCTGTTGATGAATTATACAGTAAATAGGGGATCAGCAGATTAAGTGGTAGCATTTATTTTAACTATTAACCCAGCTGCAACCCAATTGCAACCATGGAATCAAAGAAAAAGGAACCTCAAAGAAAACCAGAAGACACGAAGCTTAACAGTCAAGTGTCAAAACCAGGACCATTTCTGCTTTTGCTAAACAATGCAAGTCTCATGGTTTCTCCCTAGAGAGAAAGTATTAGGCCGGTTTCAGCATCCAGTGCAGAGGTTCGAGCAGCGATAAGGAGCATCTCAAGACCACAGCACCACAACACAACTCGAGATAATAACAGTCAAAACCTTAAATAAAACCTTAAACTCCTTAAATAAACATCAGGCCTCGCTTACCACAAGTAGGTCAGAAGTCTCAACTGCCCCGAGTCCGAGGAGCTCGTTTGCACAAGAGACACAGGCTGCTGAAATGGGAGCTCTGAACCAGAGCGCACAAAATACGAAACAGAATTTGGGTTTTGTAGAAAGCTGCCTGGCTTTTAACAACTCCCTACACTTCTCAGGGGTGACTGTGAACCCAGCTTTTAAATAGGAAAGTTTCCAAATTGTAGGAAAACAAACTCCAGTAAAACTCAGTCTACCCAGCAACCACCTGAGGTCACACCTGAGGCCATAAATATCCCAGCCATATCACACAGCTGCTATTTCAGCAAAAAAGGTGCATTCCTAGGATAGATTTAACCCATTTTAGCACTCACCAGCAAGACAGAGAAAGAAGTTTCCTTTTACAGGTCACTGGGGGACTGGGAGCAACCTCAGTTTTAAATCTTCTTTAAAAAGTCAATTAAAAGTCAATTAATAAAGCCTGGCTCTTGTTACAGAAAGGGACCATTGGTCTGCAATAAACTACATAAAAAGCAGGAGAGATGTGCCACCTGGTCAATGAGCTGATTAATGTGATGGTGAAGGGGAAGCTTCTCCAGGCACGGCTGTGGTTTCTGATGTGCCAAGTGGGTAGCTGCGGGAGGGAAGTCCTTGTCACCCCAAGAAAGAATGAGCTGGAGTTGAGGCAAACAAACCCTAAAAATAATGCACGTGGGTGATGAGGAAGGGTGGTGGCAGGCTGCAGCAATCAGAATAGCTGAGAGCAGGCTACGGTTTCCTCTCCCCACACCTTCTTTTACATGGAAAAATAACCCAAACTCCTTTTCTGGGGGTAGAGGTGTCAGATCTTGGGGGAGAACTTCTTGCATGGCCAACCATCATCCTCCATCAGCAGAGCTGCCTTGCCTGGGGGTCACCTGGGCAACAACCCCCAAAAGAGGTGAGTGCTGCACTTTCTCCCCTCCTACCAGAGCCACTGTAAGATATATACGGGGAAACTTAAGTCTCAGGACCTCAGCTGCCCCTGGTTTGTACCATCACAAGCAGTTTCACGACTTCAAAGTGAGTAGACCAAAGGGCCTGACCGGACTGAAAAGCAGAGACTTTTGAATGGATTCAAAGGCAGAACCAGCTCAGAGCATACTGCTGGCAAAAAGGACAAGAACAGAACATGCAGTTGGAATATAAGGAAAAATAACAAGATGAACATCATCACGCTGCATTTAGTGCCAGCGGAACAATCCACTGCTTGACCTTACCCTCCTTACAGCTCCCGGTGCGGTCAGAGTGTGCCTCGGGGGCTGGAAAAGAGAATGGACATGGAATATAATGACTAACCCTCCAGTTTCGGATGTGGCTGACCATAAAAACAGAAGATACACAAAGGGACAGGATCTTAACAGGGTTTTGCTGAGTTCTTCTCAGACACACTTCCCAGAGTGGGCAGTTTATGCTTTGTGGTGATCCGTATTAATGGCCAAATGCACAGCACAAACAGGTAAGAATAAGAAAGATAGAAAAAGATGAAAAAAAGAAGGCAGTTGACTAGAGAAAAGATTACATAGCAGTATTTGCTCTCTCCCAAGCCTTTCCCTCCTCGAATGCCCCTTTATGATGGTATGAACCTCTGGACTGGCACTGAGCGATTCCACCCAAAGGCGGTACCGTAGAGGAACAGCAGCCCTATTTGATCCAACAGTTAAAACTTTGGACAAGAATTAGAAAATAAGGGTTGTAACCCTAGCTCTGCTCCTCAGTGACCTGAGTCAATCCTGCTCTTCTTCCCCCAGCACTAAAAAGGAGAGAAAAAGTCACTTTGCAAAGGAGTACCCAGTTCTGCTACTGGAACTGTGTATGGGAGCCTTCCTGTCCTCGTGTTGAAACAAAAAAGTACATCTCACGCATTTAGATTTTGCAGAAATCACTGATTTTCAAGTACATACACGTACAGCAGGCTAACCTGTCTCCGAGCTACACTGAAAGTAATTTTTTGCTTCCATCTCTCAGTAAGACTCCAGTTTTTCAGAGTTAAGACTATTACCCAAGCGGGGAGCCAAATCTTCTTGATATTAAACAAACACTTGTCACGGTCACAGCTCCATACAAAAATCTTATTCAGGTCTTAACAAGTACGGAGACTTTTGGTTCACCTCTACCACACGGATGGCAGACACAGAGCCAATCTAGGCATGATCTCATGTATTTGTCATTGCTGAACCCATGCAAATCTTCAGCTTGCAGGAACCGAAACTCTAACTTCCCTTCCTGTTGCTTTGGTTTTTTTAATTCAATTGTCTAAAATAAGATTGCAAGCAGATATTTACTTTCCTTTCTTTGCTGATGATCACTGTTGCACAAAACCCTAATTCCTGCGTGACTATGTACTTTATTGGGAACTTTCTGTAAGTGAAGGTCAATTCTAATGTCCAGAATAACCCTGCAGGAGAGGAAAAGCCCAAATAATTTCCAGTGCAATAAATAGTTCAAAAGGCTTTCCAGGATCCAGAGTTCACGCACACTGCCCTGTACCAAAATCAGAACTTCTCCCACCAATTCTAGTTCTTCCTTTGTTAACTAGGAATATGGTCTAAATCCACTGAAAACAACAGGACATTCAATGAAAAGCCTGTGCTTTACCTTGGGAGCTGGTATCAGTGTTTCATGCCATGCAACGTGAAAGAGGACAGGAGGTAAAATCCCAAGGGCAATACCCATGCAACCAAGTGTACTTCTGAAAAAACACACGGAAGAGAAACCACTTCTTATGTGCTCCCCGAGGTGCTGAGAGTTTTACTGGCTTTTCAACAAGAGCAGATGGATTTCACGTAGGTGTTTGTTGAGGCTTGAAGAACCCCAGAAGTGCTGCAGAAGCCCTGGGCAGTGACAGGACAGTGACAAATGCAGATACTTTTCAGTCCCCACCTGTCCTGAAGGCAGCATAAAACTGAAAGGCTGAGCTCCTCTGGGACGATGTCCTGGTTTATACTCAGATAACAGCCAAACTCCAAGTGGCTGAATGCCGCAGAGAAAGAAAAAGGTGCTGTTAAAATGCTCTTAACTAACCAGGTACTAGAAAATAAAATGTTTGCAAGCAGAAGTGACTCACGAGCCAAAGTGCCTCTTCCAAAGACTCCTTCAAGCTTTCACTTCCAAGAGACACTAGAGCTTTTACATTTCACACACCCAACAAAGGCAACCTATTTCCCACCCATCTGAAAATGAAGGTGCTGAGCTGGATCTCCCGATCCCGCAGGCCTTTTCGTGGTCTAGAAATTTAGGCATTCTGGTTTATTGATTTTAATTACAAGAAAAATAAATATCCCCCTCTGCAGCAGAAGCACAATACCCCACTGCAAACGGTGACTTGGGGGGCACGAAAGCCTCTGCTCTCTCCCGTTTATTGGTGTAATTAGCACAGGTAGTCAGCACAACCTTGTCGTTTTCTATAGCATAGCCACTGCTTTGCATCTTATTATCAGGGAATCACCCACCTATATGTGAACGTTAATGTGGAAGGAGGTGTGAACACACACACACACACACACACAGAGACACACACAGACACACACAGACACGCGTCCATGTTCGCATTTCTCCCAGCAGAACTGGTTTCAGACTCCAGGGGCTATCGCAGCAAAATTCAACACCACCAGAGCAAAAATCTCAGCACCGGAGCCACACAAATAGAAGCTCATGTTATTAGGGGAGGGTTGACTTGATCCCCTTGAAGATAACATTTCTTCTTCTAACTTTTGGCCACAGCAAGCAGCAAGAATCTCTACCCCTGTGCCAGGGCAGGGAGGGGGGGAAGAAAAAACAAGTCTCTTTCTGGATGACTAACACAGCCAGCAGCAATTGCCACCCTGCAGCTCAGCCCTGCTCTTCACTAGGGAGTTGCACAAGACTCCTTTGAAGAGGTTAACACATTTACAGTCAGTTCTCATCTGCTTTGCCAGAGGGTCACAGGTAGCTACAACGCTTCTGCTCACACTTCATGACCTGAGCGCATGCAGAGGGTGAGGGTCACTGAACGTGACAGAGCTGTACCCCAACAGACGTGGCTTCCACCAGGCTTTGGGTGGGATTGCGGCAAACCTGGCGAGTGATCAGATCCTTACAAGATTCATCAAAATGTCCTTATTGCCAGCAGCTTCTTGGCGGGCCTCCACACCCATCCACAAATGAGCAACTCCTCACGTGCCAGCGCCGCCTGCACAACCCAACAAACAGCCGCGAGGCGTGCAGCCGGAGACGGGGAGGCTGTTTTGAAGCATGCTGCAGATAACAAACAACAGAAAAGGTCTCCATGCCATCACATGTGAGACCTGAAATGCTGCCAGAACCTGCCTCCTCAGCTGGGCATCCTGTTTGGGACATCGTGAGGGCTGCAGCCGTTGGACGTGCACCCACACCAGCCCGCCCTGCACCTGAGAATATGGAAGAGCATCGTCCTGCAGCAGCACAGCCGCACTGCACGGCTCTCCTGCCATGCATAACGCCTGCTCCAGCAGCAGGGCCAGCGCCACTCCTGCATGAGGGCACTGAGACGATGCACATCGCAAGCTGGGCTGCCCAGCTCCTCCAGAGCAGACAAGGCTGTGGTGGTAACGTCTCCCTGGGGAGGTTTGGTCCTTCTCCAACCAGCCTGCCAGGAGCAGGCAAAACCCATCCAGGGGAGCCTGGATGCGTCTGAGATACCTCATGGTCCTAACAACCAGCCATGCCTTACCAATTCTGTACGGCCCTCTGGGAAGGAGGGCGGTATCTCCTTGCCAAAGCAATAACTGCGATCTTCAGCTTGGAAATTAATTCCCTTTCTAATCAATGATACAAAAAGAATCTTTCCTTACAAGGCATTTTCTCCTCCAGACACGCATCAAGTTTGTCGGTCACGGCACATGGCCTGAAACACACTATGAGACGAAGCTTCAGTGACTGGTAACCAAGATGAAAACGCTTCCTTCTCCTTCCTGCAAGGGGAAGCTATCTGAAGACAAAACATACCGATTATATGCAAAGACAGGTAACAGAAGGCACCCTCACAGTGTGCTGGCAGCCCCCCCAGGCCCTGCGTGATAACCTCTGGAAAGACACCACAGCCCAGCTGGGCTCCAAGTGACCCATGGCACATCCAGAACAAGTCCATGGTCATCGTCCCCTTTTGGCTGTGGTCACCACACAGCACCAGCAGCCACAGGGAGCAGGGACAGAAAGCTGTGATTTCTTAAGAGAGCAGGGACACGATCTCCTCCGCCTTTCCCTCTCCTCTTGCCACCCACGATTTTCTTGGGAGAAGACTGCCAGCCAAACCCCTGATGTCTGCTTACAGCCTGGGTAAATCCTCAAGCAAACAGGAGCAACTATCTCGTTGAGAGCTGCTGACACCATGTGGGAAAGGCTGAGAAATGCTCCACCGCAGACGGAGAAATGCTCCACCCTGCACCCACCAAGACGAGACTCCAGGAAAAACCCAGGAAAACTTACCCTCGAAACAGAGGCGTGGGTTCAAATAGTATGAGTTAAATCACATTAGAGTCCTCTGTGGGCAATCACGCTAAAAAGTAGTCATTTTAATTCGGTTTAATTTAAATACACTGGAAGCCATTTTAAAACGGCTCTGATTCACTTTATTTTTACATCTGACTCAGACTGCCTGTGCCTTTTCCATGGGATTTCAATAATCCATTTTACATGTAAACTTCATAATGTTTCTCACATCTTCCCATAAAAACGACATCTTCTACGTATCACTTTCCAGTAGCTTTGTACCCAAATTTCCTAGACAACTCTGAAAAACAGAAACGGATTTTCCCACTCGCCTCCTACCACTCACAACCCTGCGGGAACCCGCGCTGCAGAGCTGAGCGCATGAGCAGCCCCGTCCCGAGCGCGGAGCTGTGATTTCTCAGGCAGCTGAAGAAAGAAGCTTTTTTAAAGCAAACTTTACCAACACACTTTCTTCTCCATGAGAAAGAAATGGCGGACAGCCTCGGCTTCCAAGCTCTTGTAGATGAACCAAGAAAAAAAACCTCATCATTTCAGTCAAGGCCTCGCTCGATGATGACTCAAAGACTGTCATTGTTATGTAGGTAAGAACAAACTTAGCAGAGGTGTAAATTTTGCACCATAGGAAAACCGCAGCTGGCAGAAGTTAGAACAGAAATGTGCACAGCGGACGGTACCTGTGCTAACTGCTGAGAGTTCCTATGTGCCTGAAATCCCACCATATCAACAAATCGCTGCCGTTATGTTACAGAGCAATTCCTACATTTGTCAGCAACAACGCACAGGAAAACTTAAAGAATGAGACTATTTCTCACGTAGCGGAGAAGCAGGCGTATTTCAGCCACTTATTTCAAGGAGGGCGGCCAAATCTCTTAGATGCTCTTCCCGCGAAGTCTACACTTCTGTGCTACTCCAATATGCATGAGGTGTAGTTTATCTTTGTGTGTTCTTTTTTTAAAAACGGAGGCTGACATTGGGACAACCGCTGCTTTCAACACATACTTGAAACCTCCTCCACCTGACAGGTTTCAGGGCTCCCCCCAGACCAGCCCTTGAGATCCCATCCTCATCTGTCAGGGCTCCACCAGCCAAACAATCAGGAGGGTGCATCGCAGGGCTCTGAAACGTCTCTACCTCCATTTCACCTTCAAACACGCTTATTGCAAACTGAAACCTCCCTGGCTCCATGTGGGTTGGCTCCGGTAATGCCTTTTTCCCCTGTTTGCATAAAAAAAGAAGTCCTTTCTTTGTGGCTTTCTGCAGAAGTTACATGAACAAAAACAACAAAGATTTCTCAGCCTATGCAGACGGCTTTTACCTGAAAGGGATGCAGCCCACAGTCCACCCACCCAAACCTTAAAGAAATAAACAGACAGTGACATAAAATCTGTTATCAGTTTCCCCACACCCCCTGACAAAAACACTTCAATATTTTGTTCTCTGAGATGTTGCCAACTCACTTCTCCCCCGCAAACCAGAATGTGTGCAACAGATAAGGAATCAGACGTCTCTTTTTGGCCTTAAAATGTTTCACTGGACGTTTTCCAAAGACCATTAAAAACTATGATAGGTGCAAGAGGCAAGGAATTCCTGCTATTTTCTGAAAAATGACTAAGTAGACCCCCCCAAAAATTAACGATACAATGATATCCTGAGCCGAGCGCCTGGCGTGGCTTTGTGAATCGATTCCTCCCCTGCTCAGTAAGTCCTGGTCCCTTCTTCATCACAGGCTGTGAAGAAACAGCAGCCTGAATGCCTCAGCACAAAGAGAAGCTTGGGATCTGGTTCCCTTCCCAGCCATTCCCTGCACAATCCTCCACCAAACACGGAGGAACACCAGGTCTCAACTCCCAAGCTACAAAACGGGGCCATTAGCACTTGATTTCTCTCATCCATTGTCTGCCTAGGCTGTAAACTCAGTAGGAAAGACCACGTGTTTGTACAGACTCTAGCATGAGCCTCCAGATGTAAATGAAATAGAAAATAATAAAAATAATTTAAAATCCCCAGTAGGCAGTTGTAGAAGTAGCGGGATAGAAGAGAAACACATGCTTGCCTTTTAATGACAAAAATAAACACCCTCCAGGCAGCGAGGAGACCACTGAGCTCTGCGGTGCAGGGTTTCTCATTACTCTTCTGGGAAGGGTTTGCAAAGCTCCAGTTTGGGATGCCAGGCCAGACACCGCCAGGCAGGTCAGGATCCCGCTAACACCCACTCAGCACCATCCTCTCGTTGCATCCTCCCCACGGCACCTCAGGTGAGGAGCGCACAAAGCTTTCGAGACTGGGTGCAGCCCCGTCGAGGGACACAGCGTGTCACCCAGTGACCCCCAAATGGCAGAAAAGGCCCAGCCCTGCGAGCCCCCACCACGAGACAGACGATGGATTTCTTAGAATCGTAGAATGTCCTGAGGTGACCTACAAGGATCATGGAGTCCAACTCCTGTCCCTGCACAGGACACCCCACAGGTCACACCGTGTGTCTGAGGAGGTTTTCCAGTCTCTTCTTGAACACTGTCAGGCCTGGGGCTGTGACCCCTCCCTGTGGAGCCTGTTCCAGTGTCCAGCACCTCTGGGTGAAGAACCTTTTCTGAATGTCCCACTGACCCTCTCTGGCACATCTTCTGCCATTGCCTGGGTTCTGTCCCTGTCACAGAGAGAACAGCTCAGCCCTGCCCCTCCTGCTCCCCTGGTGAAGCTGCAGCCCCATGAGCTCTGCCCTCAGTCTCCTCTGCTCCAGCCTGAACAAACCCAGGACCTCAGCCGCTCCTCATACGGCTTCCCCTCCAAACCCTTCACCAACTTCATAGCCCTTTTCTAGACACTTTCTAGTAGCTTAATATCTTTTTTTATACCCTGGCAAACCCCATTTAAGCTGCAAAAACATGCCCAACGGTTACCCTGAGCCTGCAGGTCCCACAGGAGGTGGCTTTGTGGCAGGAGGGCGAGACAGGAGTGCGGGACAGACGGGGAAACACACGTTTGGGGCAAACAGACACTGACCCGCGATGGATGACCCGCCTGATGGAACCGGCTGCAGCCATTCACACCCGCCTGAACACCTGTGTAACCTCGTCTGGGTGTTCCTGCTCCGGCGGGGGGATTGGACTGGATGAGCTTTCGAGGTCCCTTCCAATCCCTGACATTCTGTGATTCTATAAACCCCTCAGACGGCTGAACCGACTCCCCAGGAGGGCGGCACCCACCTCAGCCTCTCCCCGCCGTGGGCTCCGCGCAGCCGGCATTGAAAAGCGTTACGTGGGCACGGCCACGACCGCTGCCGCTCGGTGTGGCGGTCTCCTCACAACCGGAGCGACGAGGGATCGCAAAGGCGGGACGGACACGGACACGCGCGCTCCCTCACACCCCGCAGCCGCGCGCGCCGCGTCCCCTCACGCAGCCGCGCCCCGCACGCGCACAGTCACGTGTGCACAGGCAGAAGTTCCAAGGCGCATGCGCGCTCCGCCGCCGGCCCCCTCCACGTGCCGAGCACCCGCGCGCATGCGCGCCTCACCTGCCGGCGGCGACCCCTGGCGGCCCCAAGCGGTAACGCGACGCCCACACAAACCCCCCGCTCGCGCGCTTGGAATGGGGCCGGCGGCTCCGCCCCTGTCATGTGATCAGGCCTGACCATTCCCACCCGGCGGAGGGGGGAGCAGCCGGGAACGCTGCGCGTTCCGCCTGCGATCGGAGCTGGGCGAGGGACACCGCGCACCCCCGCGGGTTGGAGCAGCCCGGCAGCGGGGGCTTTAAAGGGCGGGTGCGGCGTTTTGGGAGGAAATGGTTGGCGTGGTGTGCGTTGGTTTGTGTGTCAGGATACTAGGGATCAGGGTTTTAGCGAGCAGTGCTGCCGTGTAGGATTTAAGCTAGGAGGTCTTTATCATCTGCGAGAAAACACAGGAGAGTGTTGGTCAGAAAAACGCTAAATGAAGTGGTGCGAGCTGGTGTGTTACAGGGAAGCTCTAAGCTGGGCTTTGTCTGTGCTGGAATAATTGCACATGGTTGGTTGTGCTGCCATTGCTCGCACGGTGCAGGAGAATCATTGTGGTTGGAAGAGACCCTCAAGATCATGGAGTCCAACCGTTAACCTGACTCTGGCACTGCGTCACGTCTCTAGATATAAATATATATAAATGTGTGCTTTGGTTGCTGCAAAGCTCTAATAAATAGGAGAAACATCCCCATGCAAGGTGAAATACCGGGGATGCACACTGAGGAAACCTCCCCACTTTTTGCCTCTAGTGCATCAGCATCTGTGCTCAGTTGGGGTGAATTAGGTGCGTGTTCATTAGCCGCGTGTTCATTAATCACTTATTAAACACCAGGGGGAAATCACCATCCTTTCCAGGTCAGGCAGGTGACTCCCGGAGCTGAGGAATGTTTGAGCCGCTACCACGGGGGGGCAACCGGAGACCACCGGATTTCTCACACCCCTGGACCTGCCCCAGACCTAAAACAAGCACGAAGAGCAAATGAAGTCAAACCGGTGCTGTAAAATAGGTCTGCTGGGAAGCTGATTCCAGCAGAAAGACAAGGGAGCTGCAGCGTGCTGGATCGAGCCCTCATTAGCCTTTTATGTGTTTTCTTCCCTGTATTATTTCCCCCCCCCAAAAAAAAAGTTTCTTGTCTTTCTCTGAGCTGTGTGTCATGTTATTCTGGTTTAAGTGCAACAGCATGGTGCCCTTCATTACTTTTTTAAAGGGTCTAAAAGCTCAATTTGATGCTTGAATGTCCTCATGCCTCCCAAGCGGACGCTGTTACAGCCTCTCCTCTCACTCCTGCGTCAGATGATGCCCAAGAAACCCAGAAACAACCCCATTTTGGCAGCAGTTGGCGTCTTCTCCTTTAAACACAGCCTTGCCCCATATAAATCCTGGCTCCCTGTGTCCTGTCAGTGGCCACTGAGGCATGATTTCCATTTCTGCAGAGCGTGAAGGACGCGGTGGGGAAGCCCAGCAAGGAAACGAGGCAGGAGAGCCCCGTTTTACATTTATCTAGTACATTTTGAGGATCTCGGGGGGCCTTTGGAAATGAGAGCCGAGCTGCAAATGTGTGTTAGGGAGAGAAATGAGTCTGAGGTGATGCTTGGAACTGTGAGCAGAGCCTGGAGCTGGGATTTCCAATTGCATGAGCTCATTCTCATGCCTGTCTTACTGGCAAAGAATCGTGACACTTGAATTAACGGGGAAGGAAGTAGTAATACAGAATTTCTGGTATTAAAAGGAATAAATAAATGGACCGTGACCTGCACTAGGAGCTGATTCTGTCCTTGTGCTGCGGCTGGTGAGCTGTAACCCCCAGGTTTACCCACATGTAGAGGCAGGAGGGAGAGGGAGAACATGGCGAGCAAGTGCTAATTCACAAATATTCAGCAAAACAAACAAAAGCAGAGGCAAAGTGTCTTGTTCGTGTAAATGCCGAGCATCTCTTTTTGCTTTGTTCTGTTTTCCCATGACACATTTTTGTCACTGTCATGAAAAAAGTGTTTGAATATTCCTAATGGCAAAATAAAAATCACAGAGACCAGCAGGTCACGCCTGACATTTGGGTCAGGCCCATCGTGCTGCCAGGATCCATCTCCAGCAGCAAGGCTCTTTCAAAAGCTCCTCTGCAGAGGAAGATGCTGCCGTTATCTGGCAGAATATAGAATCATAGAATCATTTGGGTTGGAAAAGCCCCTCAAGCTCATCGAGCCCAACTGTTCCCCCACCCCTGGCACTGCCCCATGTCCTGAGAACCTCATCTCCGTCTGTCCAACCCTCCAGGGATGGTGACTACCCCACTGCCCTGGGCAGCCTGTTCCAATGCCCCACAGCCCTTTGGGGAAGAAATTGTTCCAAGATCCAACCTCAACCTCCCCTGGTGCAACTTGAGGCCGTTTCCTCGCTGAACCCCCCAGGTCCCTCAGCCTCTCCCCGTACACCCAAGTCCTTCCAAGTGGTGGCACTGACACCCCCATTTCCCACCCTGCCTGCCTTGGTGGTCACACCTGGAGCTGCAAATTTTCCTCCGTTATAATTTGCTGAAGCTGTGACCCCGGGGGATGTCTGAGAGCGACAGTCGGAACAACCGTGGAAGTGCGAGTGATGCGCTCGCCGCTTTTCCCCTCTTCAGGACAGCTTGTCTGCCTCCCAGGAGAATCACCACGGCTCCATTAAGGCTCCATTAGCAGCTTCCTTTTCCCTTGAAGGGAGTTCAGCACTGGTGGAAGGTGTCGTGGCTGTCCCGGTGTGGAGAGGAGCCGCAGAGCAGCCCCCCAAACCTGCCCTGGCTCCGTGCAGGAGGGACCCGCTTCTCCTTCCTTTTCCTGCAGATTTGGGCAAAGAGCAGAGGCGAGGACTTGAAAGAGAAGGAGCCATGGGTTCCCCCATGTCAAAACCAGAAGGTTTTTGATGAAGTGGTGTCTGACGGGCATTTGTTTGCCCCACAGAGGGGCTTCCAGCAGCACAACTTGCTGTGAGCTCTTGGGTTATTACCACCAACTCCCATCCCAGTTGCAGAGCCCTTGGGATCCCTGAGCCAAGGGGCAAAGCCTGAAAATAAACTATTGTGGGACAGGAATGGCTGGGACTTGTATTGAGGGATTTGTCCAGGACAACAAGATGCTGCTTTCCCTGAGAAATGGCCCAGCCTGGAGCCCATGGGGGGACTGTGGGCAGAGCGGGGCAGGTACCAAGTCGAGGAGCCCTATGGCCTCTGCAGACCAGGAGCGAGGAGTGGAGAAAGCCCATGGAGCATCTGGCCCCGCTGTACCCGGCGGATGCGAGCGGCCTTCTGTAAATATCGGAATGCTTTCGGCGTGACAAGTGTCAGCAGCTGTGAGTCAGCCCTTCGCCACGCTTCCCATCACACAAACCATGGAGTCATTGTCTCCGCAGCCCCTGGAATGTGAGCCGCGCACAAGCCCACCCTGTGTCCGGCTGCTTTCCCGGGCTGCAAGCAGAGGCGAAGCGAGAACTTCGTGACGTCCCGCTGCAGCGATGCCTGCCCAGGCTATGGGGGACCCAAGGGGAAGATGCCGCTTGAGTACTTTGTGCATGGCCAGTGTGTGGCTCAGTGTGGCAAATGGATCCTGAGAGCACATCCCGACTCTCCTTCCAGGGGAGATCTTAATCTTCGGTCCCTCAAAGGCTCGCTGATTTCAGTGGATTTGAGCCGTTTTAAGAAAGAAACGTGCGTGCGCCTGTCTGTGCACAGCTGCAAGTGGTACCTGCACTGCCCTGTCCCGCTCCCAGCCCCTGGCAGCCCTCCAGCACCGAATTATTCTCACCTAGCTCACCATGCTTGCCCACTTTATCCCAGTAAACCCAGAATAATCAGCCTATTCTTCTCTAGGCCTCTGCTGCTGCACCCATCCGGAGGCCCTGGGTACGCTTTGGCTCTACCTTTCCCCTTCCTGTGCCGTCCCTTCTTTCATTCCTACTCACCCCTGCTATTAGCAATAAGAGCTGTAATTAAGATCGCTGGCTGTGCCCAGAATCCTCTCCCTACCTCCGCTGCAGTAGGATTTACTGTTTTTTCCGTTGAACAAATATGGGTGCAATTCACCTGAATTGCCAATCCCTATCAGTTGCTGGCTTGGGGCATTGCAGCATGAGCAAACAATGCTGAT
The DNA here is from genome assembly GCA_013399365.1 of Pampusana beccarii. NCBI lineage: Eukaryota > Metazoa > Chordata > Aves > Columbiformes > Columbidae > Pampusana > Pampusana beccarii. The sequence continues at coordinate 68,753 of VWYH01003720.1, read as the reverse complement.
TGTGGGGAGGAAAAGCAAGTGTGGAAAGCAATTGTTCTCGTCGACTTCACCTTGATAACAAAGACGCCAGCTCCAAGACAAAAGCTGTTGCACCATTCCGTGCCCTGGGGTTGCAGGAGTCTCATTCCTGGGAAAGGGAGAATTGGTGGGATTAGATGAAAATGCAGCTCTGAGGTGGGAAGGGTGCTGCGCTGGTCAGGCAGAGTGGGAAGGGCCAGGTTTCATTGCCATTTCTTCTTCCACCCGCCACGAATCCCCAGGCAAATCTCTTACCTCGGAGAAGAAAACTTTTCCATGATAATTCAGCTGAAAGCTGTCAACAGCTCTAGCTCGGAGGTTCACGGCTCTCCTCTCGCGGTGCTGTCAGTGTGTGCAGAAATGCTTCTGCTGGGAGGCCACTGGAGCGCAAAAAACGTGCACGGACACCGGCGAGATGCCTCCGTCTCCGCTCTGCGCACCATCTGCAGCTTTGTGCACGACGCGCCCGTGCCCTGGGCACAGCTGCCAGCTGGATTTCAGGGCCATCACACCCGATTTCTCTACAGGGTGAACAGCCCAACTAATCGTCTTTGCTGAAATCTTGTGTTTTACCACCCATAGCACGTGAGATGCGCACTGAGCCTGGCCAAGCTGGCCGCGGGGTTTTGCCCTGTGCGAGTCGGGGGGTCCCTCATGAATGGTCATAATTTCTCCAGTGGTTTGTCCCAGCAGCTTCTCCGCTGCCCAGTTCCATGGCTCGCTGGTGGGCCTCGTATTCACGCTTAAAAGTTTTCTTTAGATGGTCGGGGATTTTGCACTGAAAAGGAAACAAACTCCTTAGGATCTTGCTCTGCAGAGAAGCCTCTGCGCCTTTGGGTGGACAAGAACACAAACATCTCCAGGATTTCTCCTCCAAGAGAGCCCCCGCTTGCTGAGAAACTCACCCAGCGCCACTGAGATTTTGAACCAGCCCATGTCTTTAATGATGAAACCGCTTCTGGTTTACTGGAGCAGGGCGAGCCCTGCTGCCAGGCAGCTCAGCCTGGGGGCCACCGGGACGGCCTCCTCTGAAAACCCCTGGGATTTAGCGCTGATTGTTACTCAAGTGCCTCCAAGTGTGGGGTTTTTTTTGCAGGCAGCGTCTCCGCAGCCCCGTGTCGCTGACCGTGTGCCGTGGAAGCGCCTGCTGAAGCGTTGCTAACGTGCTCCTTGGAGGTGTCAATCCATGTTCTGGCTCCATCTGGCCGGGGGCAAAGCCTGAGGCAGCGCATGGGGACCCGTGGATGGAGGAACAGGTTCCCAGAGACTCGGCGGCGGCAGCAAGAGGGGAGGGAGCATCGCTTCTCCCCTGAAATCCAACGTTATGGTTCCACACCCGGACTGGAAGGTCTTCTATTAGCCCATTGTCACATGCCTTTGCTCCGGGCTGTCCTTGTTGGGTTAATGTGGGGTGTCGGGCACACAGATAGGGAAGATCCTCTGGTACCTGAGAACCCCAGCTTGCAGAGCCCCCTAAACAACCCAGCTGAGGGTCCCCCTGGCCTCCAGCACCAAAACAAGCCTGTGATGACTAGCTGCAAGGTGACGGTGTTGCTTGGCACGGGCTAAAATACGTCTGTAGCAGAGAACCAGGTGTCTCCGTGATTCATTCGGTGCCTTACATCAACGCAGGATTGTTCACGTTTGTACCTGGGTTCTGACGGGTGGGTGCTGCCACGTGGCGCAGCCCGTGCCGCCCGCTCCTGCCCTCCCGCAGCATCACACACCACAGCAATGCGGAGGCGTCGATGCCCGTGCGAGCCTTCCTCACTGGAAATGGTCGGTTAAAAGCTGCTTCAGGAAAAAAAAACCCTTACTGCTGAGGAAAGAGGAATCCAGTCTCCAACTCTTTGCAGTCTTGAGAGCAAAATGCAAGCCGCGGTTGCATGCTGCAAAGAGCTGTCCTGTGCTCTTTTACTGGCTTTAACGTGCCTGACCTCTGAGAAAACGCCCCAGAGAAATCAAAGTTGTGCGCTCTTGGTGGCAGTGGCTCCGTTATGTGCTGAGCGACATCTGTGCAACACCCCCAGTGCCCTTTGGGGCGGGGAGCCTCTGGACACCAGTCTTCTTTTGGTTGTTTGCGTGTTGTGTTTGCACGTTTGCTACTAGTGTCACACAGCGCTGGCCCAAAAAAAGGCTTTTTCTCAGTGCTCCGCCTCCAAATCGAGGTAATTCCTTGAGGGCGGCCATAAGAACCACCCGATGCTGCCACCTCCGCGTCGCCCACGCCGGGCAGCAGCAGGACCTCATCCCACACCATTGACGTCAGTGGTTTTCCCCTCGTCGGCTGCCGAAGCCCTCGCATCACCCGGCGTGTCCAGACAGATCCGGGGAGCTCTGCTGCAACCCAACCCCTGCTTCTGGCACGCTCCGGATGCTTTTGGATCCCCTCCTGCACAGACACATTGGGGACACCCAGGACCGAGGGAGCTGGTCCCTTCCCTCACCCAGCTCATGGTTTTCTCTGGCTCCCACCGATGCTCCTGGGCACGTGGTGGCTTCCACCGGGGCTCGTTGCACTTTCAGTCTGTGAAAATCTTAACGGTAAGGTCTAGAAAACAAAAGGTCCTTTTTTCTTTTTTTTTTTCGGTAAGAGGAGGCTGATTAACGTTCCCTGGGGGGAAGCGAAGGGCCTCGTCACTCTTCTGAGTAAACGCGTCTCGTCGTTCCAAGAAAAAGGGTGACTCACCTGGGGCGGTGAGGTCTCTGCAGCCGCACGTGGCTGTTCAAACAGCCCTGCAGTCGTGGGGCTCGGCAGAGGTGTGAAGGGTGTCCGTCTGTCCCCTCCCAGGGCACCTCACGCCGTTACCGGTGTCACCGGATGCTTTGGGCTCGGTGTTGCCAAACGGAGATTTTTTAACTTTTTCTCCTCATTTGCACAGGTGCATTCCAGGGAAGCATTCCCAAGTTCAGAACCAATATTTGTTCCTCTGAAAACGCTCTTTTATGTTGGGTCAGCTCGTTGATATCTGCTTGCTTATTTTGCTCAAATTCCAGAAACAAGTAACCCTGCGTTGGCAAAACCTCCGTGATGCTGGCTGTATGGCTATCTGCCTCTCTTGTTCTTGAAATAAATTTTCCCCCTTTGTTTTTGCAGCCCTGCTTCTGTTGGGAAGGGCGAGCGCTCCTGCAAACAGCCCCTGCACATCTTGCTGCTACTGGCATGGCTCCGTTTTCCCAGTGATCCTGCCCCGAGCCAGCAACCGTCTGAGGATGAGCCGCACAGGGCCTGCGAGGAAGGTTTTTCCTTTCTTCAGCATCTCCAGGTACCAGCTGAGACAAGATTGCAATCCCACAGGTGGCGTCCCACTCCTCGTGATTTCCCTCTGCTCTCCTGGGGACAAAAAAGTGACATTTAGTGGCTGCTACCCATCCCATCCCATCCCATCCCATCCCATCCCATCCCATCCCATCCCACCCCACCCCACCTTGGAGGATTGTGTTACCATGATCTTACCCACCTGCACGACTGTATAATTACTTACAGAGTCTAGGGACGTGTTTTTTTGCTGGAGTACAGAGGGATGTTGTTTGCTAACAACGTTTGGAGCCTTCAGGGTGGGAAAATCCAGGATGACGCGGAGCCTCTTTCGTGGTGGGACTTTTCACTTCAGTGTGAGTCCACCCGCAGACCTGACTGGCGTGTGGTTCTCACAGGCGTTGCTGCTTAAATACAAAACATCCTCAGTAAATTCAGCCTAACCTGGGTAGTAATTGGGATAACAGAGCCCTAATGCAAGCAGATTTTTACACCTGTGCAACACGGCTGATCCATTGGGACAAATGGCACAATGCCCCGCTGTGTTGACCAGCCCTGTGTCCACCTCATTAACTTTTTCCCATTACTCTTCCATGCATATGGAGAGCGCAAATAAGATACAATGGCTTGGCGAAAGAGCTGCTGAACATCTTGGCTTCGCTGCAAAACCAGCAAAGTCAAAGCCAAAGAAAAAATAGTGTTGTGGTTTTTTTTTCTAAGGGATCTTGTAATATCTCGTGTTTGCTTCAGCATTCAGGGAGGAATTTGACAGTACTCAACAAAGAAACCTTTTTCTATAGCAACTGGCCCCTCCAGGACATCTCCAAGTGCTTTACACAATGCAAATGGAAAAGCACTGAGTCGTGAATGTCTGGGCTGCAGATTGAAAGCAACGTTAAAAAAAGCAACACAGGATTTCAATTTGGCTTTATAAGTGCCAATAGCAGTAACAATCCAATACCCACTGAAAAAGAATTGCATCACTCCGGGCCGGAGAGGCCTCTTCAAGCCTGGGGCAAACGGGACGTGAAAACACAGCAAACAGCTTTGCATTTATTTATGTATCGCTGAGCAAGTTAACGTTAGCAAAAGGTGTCAGCGCAATGGAAGCGCCTTCTTTTGTAGATGCCAGCCCAGCTCTGCAGTCGCGTTTGATCTGAGCTTACCGGGGTTGCAAAGCCACCGACAATCATCAAATCTGGTTGTGCTCTGAGTGCAAGCTGCAAATGAGGGGACCAGAGTGTAAATTTATCTTTTCCTACTGCCAAAACCTCTTCCTTTCCTCCCATAGCCCTGGTGCTTTCCCTTCCAACACCATCTGTAGCTGCTTCAAGCAGCACGGTCCTCCAGGACGGCCCGAGCATCCTGCGAGAGAGAAGATGCTCAGCACAAAGGACCCAACGCAGGTCGTGGTTCCCCAACATTGCTCCCCAGCTGGAGCCTCACATTGGCGATGTGTTTGCGATAATGGCAATAGCAAACATCCTCCAGGTTATAAACGCTCTCAAGTACCTCATCAATGGTTAATTTTACCATCCGGGAGAAGAAAAGCTGCTGGGAGATGACTCCCCACTGCAATTTTGCAGCTGTTATGGAGGGACATGGGCTGCGTGAAACACTCTTTACCCAGGGATGTAAGGGAAAGGAAATAACAACCGCTGATAATAAATAAAACGTTGGAAAGATTGTAAAGTGAGATCAATGAATTTAAAGGAAGGGAATTTATATGGTGTGTTTTCCTGATAAAATCGGACATTTCAAAGCGTCCCTTAGCGGTGTGGCAATGTTGCGGTAAGCCGAAAGCATTTATGGGCAGCAGAATAGGCTGTTCCCTTGAAAAAGGGTATTTCAAATATATGATTTTAAAGGCTGCTACGTGGCTCTTTGCCCACTGAAACTGGAAGAAACCCTTGAGCCAAAATGCAGAGCAATCCAAAAAGATGTTTGGGGATTATTTATTATCCTCCATTCCCAACGCAGCAGTCAGGCCTGGCTGCTCTGGGCTGGACACTGTGCAAACACAAGTTAGAGACACGCTTGCCTTTAAATATATGTATTTTTTAATCTGCTCCCGGTAATAACACCAGTCAGATAATTGAGCTGAGGGTGTGGGCAGACCTGGGTCTTTTTTTAGATCAGGCTAGAGCAACCCCAGAGTTCTAGAGCTGCCCTTTAGCCAGACATGGTGGGAGATCTTTTATTTCCCTTTGCACCCGGTTGAACCCATCTCACTCATTAACACAGCACTTCTGTCACCCAGGCTGTGACCTCTCCAGCTGCTCCTCCCAGCAACGCGTTGGTGGTGCCCTCTGCACCAGGGAGCAACAGATAGAACCGTCGAACCATTTTGGTTGGAAAAGCCCCTCAAGATTGAGTGCAACCCTTCCCCGGCCCTGGCACTGCCCCATGTCCCTGAGAACCTCATCTGTGTGTATTTTAAACCCCTCCAGGGATGGTGACTCCCCCACTGCCCTGGGCAGCCTGTTCCAATGCCCCACAGCCCTTTGGGGAAGAAATTGTTCCCAAGATCCAACCCCAACCTCCCCTGGCGCAACTCAAGGCCGTTTCCTCTTGTCCTATCACTTGCTACTTGGGAGAAAAGACCAACACCCTCTGTGCTCCAACCTCCTTTCGGGTAGCTGTAGGTCGTACCTTGCTCTGCACCAGCTGGAAGTTGTTTTCCTGAGCGGCTCTCTGCCTTCGGCCGTGCTGTGCCAGCGTGTTTTGGAGGCAGCTCGGCCTCCTGCCAGCTCAGCACTGCTCCAGGTTGTATCCTGGTTGTATCCCAGCATCTGGGTCTCCCCTCTTGCATCACACCTGGCCTGAGCAGGGCTGTGCCCTGCGCACGGAGGGGCGGCGAGCAAAGCTCAGCCCAGGTGGGAGGGACTGGGCTCCTGTTAAATCCAGGGCTCCCAGAGGACCGAGTCCTTGCACTGACTCACCCTTGTGCTGATTTTATGAGCTCAAGGTGCTGTTGGAGGTGTTGCAGCGAGAGTGGTGCACAGGAGGGGACGAGCCGTGGCAGCTCAGGTACCTGCTGGGTGCTGCTTTCAAGGGCCATCTCTGCCTTTTCCACGTCTTTTGAGTCCTTTTTTGTTTTTCCTTCGATCTCATGCGATTTGCAGTTTGTATCAGTTCCTCTCTTCCACCTTTTCTCTTTCTTCCAATGCTGCTTTGCATTTACCTGGTGATTATTCTTGTGCCTTGGAAGAAATCTGCTGCAGAGATCTCAAATAAGCCAAGACATGGTCGTTCCTGCCCGAACAACGCTGCTGCCTGGCAGAGAGACCAAGTGCTGTTTATCCTGGGTGGGGAAGGCTGGGGGGTGTTCTGTGAGAAATGCCATGGGATTGTGCTCCTTGCTCAGGTTTTGGACTTTTCCCTGTACTCTAAGCGGTTTATTTTCTTAGCAATTGCTTTTCTTATTCACCCAGAGTCTGAAGCCTATTTAAGGTTTCCAGCGATGGTTTTTTGGCCGTGGTGTGAGATGCTCCGTTCACTCTGAAGTGAATTCGGCCGGTAGCAATGGGGCTGTGATGTGCCTGTGTGCGCGCGCCCGGCTTTGCAGTGGGAGGCTGCGGCGTGGCGAAGTGTTGAGAGTTCAAGGCAATAAAAATGCCACGTGGTAGCGAGAAGTGCGAGTAGCTGGAGGCAGCGGTTTGTGTGGGGCTGGGGAGGAAAACTGCTGGCTGTGCATTAGCCGAGGTTATTTGGTACCGCTGGACTTTCTTAAGCCACCGACAGCCCTCGAGGCCAAAGCGTCGTGACTCAGGGCGGCTTCAGGAGATGCTGTGAAACCAAAACCAAGGTCCTGAGGATCCGTCTTTGCGTAAGAGGAGGGAAAAGCAGCGGGGTGATTGCGTGGAGGCTGTGCAAGAGGGGATCCATATGCTGCCTGGGTAGGTGGGCATATTGGCAGGGACGTGGAGGTCTGAGGAGGGGAGGAAGAGTATTTAGTGCCACCTTGTGCCCTTTGTCCTTTGGACCCAAGAGGAGAGCGTGGAGCATGATCTGCTGCTTCATAAGGTTTCAAGCCCTGGGATGCAGTGCTGGAGGCTCGAAGGAACACGCATGGGGGGAGTGCAGACGTGCGGCGTCCTTCTGAAACGCATGAAGGTCTGCAGAGCCCTCTGTGCAGCAAGTCCTGTCCTGTCCCTTCCCTTGGCACCTCCGAAATGCAGAGAAACAGCTTCTCTTCTGCTGCAGCTTCCATTGTAGTAATACTGCCTAACGCAGCCCGTGGTCTCAGAAGGGGAAAAATCCAGGCTGGTGCTCTGAGGAGCTTGTTAGTGTGTCTAGAAAGTCTCACATTCCTGTAACTGATCTCAAACATTCCTAGGAATAGCTAATTGAGTCTGCTTTTGGACAGACACCCTCTTCTAAAGATGCTTTCCTGGCTGCCCCCTCCCCGAGCTCCCCGTGTCCACTGCTCACCCTGCAAAGAGCTGGAGGGAAAACCCTATGCTGGGACCTCCCCATGGAACGGGGGACCTGGTCCTGCTGCTCATCTCGTACCCGGAGAAGCTCTTGCCAAAGGGGAAAGAGCCGTCCTGGGAGAGGAAAAGGGAACATGGCAGCGGGAGGGGGAGTTATTTGAGCAGCAATTTCGACATTACTAATAACCCTCCTCATCCAAAACCCTGGAAACCCTTTCAGAAGTCTGAATGTTGCTAAACAAGGAATGCGGGGTCTCTGGGGGACATGGGTTGCGTTGGTGCCGGACCCCCCAGTAGCTGGAGGTATATTAATATTTGCTATGTGATACCGCTGCACTCTCTGCTCTGCAGGCAAAACACAGCATAACCATGGCAACTTTTTTCCTCAACCTCATCAGCACGCCCTGCTAATCTCGGCAAGTCACCCCGCAGCCCTTGCAGTGATTAAGCTGGGTGTAATGAGCTCCATAAATCCTGGGTGTCCCGGCAGTTCCTTCTGCTCTGCCTGGCGCGGGGATGTGTCACAGCCCTGTCATCGGGGAGCTCCCGGGGCTCGCGTTGCAAGGAAAAAACAACCCAGCCTTGGCAGCTGGCTCTGCTGTTCTGGGGTCTGTGCGCAGGCAGGGAACGAGCCCGTGTCCCTGCTCGGATGTCTGAGCTCCAAATAACCGCGCTGGGACATCCCGGGCTCAACGTGTGCAGCTGCCAGGCCCGGCTGAGGAGCGGCGTTTTTGCAATTGCTGTGTTTTCGCAATTGCAGTTTTGCCTGATTTGCTGAAAGCCGGGGCAGAGGAGGAGCTGGGGGTCCGCACCGAGCCCCCCGTGCCCCACAGACAAAGCCGGGTCAGGGCTGTGCACGGGGGCACTTTGCTCCATGCAGGGTCCACGGGGCTCATTCCACGTGGCCGTGGCAGCCTGGCCGTGCCGGGCGGGTTTGGGATGGGTGCGCAGGACCTTATCGAACAGCCGGGGTGTGTCGGCACAGCCCTGGCCCAGGGGCACCCCGCAGCTCTCCAAACCCAGCACCCGGCTCCCCGCAGCCCCAGCAGCTGCTTCCAGTCCCGACACCCCCAGCCCAGCTCCTTTTCCTGTCGGGGCGCTTTGTGTTTCCATGCCAAGCTGGGCTGGAGGTGGACTGGGGTTACTGGGATGAGCTGGAACTCCCGCCTCACCAAGATAGGACTCTTGATGCAACAGGCAGCTGCCTCACCAAAAGCCTTTATCAGTGTGTCCGCCTGCATCCTAAATCTGTGGCTTGTCCCCTTCATCTTGGGGAGAACTCTGTTCCACAGCCTGTTTCAAGAAGCAGAAACTCCCATTTCCACTCTAGATGTATTTGTGGCCAGCTTGTTTCCACTTCTTCTCGTGCTAGCCTTGTCTGAGCTTCAACAGCGCTGCTCCTTCCCCCAGTGTTTCTGTGCAGCCAGTAAACCCTCCCAGCCCCAGCCAAGCCCTGGGAGGCACGTCTGCAGCGTTACCTCTGCCAGGGCTGCGATGCTTCTGTCGCAAATCTTGTTCTGCTCCCGGAGCGAAGGGCATCGCGGGGATGTGCCGGCGGCTTTGCCGTGCCGAACGGGCCCCCTGCCTGTGCCCATGGTCCTGGTGCTGCAGCTCGGTCCCTCCGAGCAGAAGAGCCTCCGGCTGAGGCTTGAAATTCTTGTGAGGAGCCTGGGAGACTCTCACTTTAACCCAGAGAAGAGAAAGGAGGAGAAATGAGGTTTGGAAGATAATTCTGGCAGCATCAGGCACGGGAAGGATCAAAAACTCAGGGCAGGAGTACAAGAGAGGAGGGAAGCTGTTGCGTGTGTGCTCCTGGAACCCCCTGACAGTCCTGGTTCATGCACGCTGCACGTTATTTCTGTACCTACTTAAATTAAAACCAGCCTTGTCTTGCGGACGCCGACTGGAGCCAGGCAGTTCTTCTCCCCAGGGGAGAATCCAATTTTCACTCCATCTAGCTTGTGTTTTTGACCTGGAATGACTCTTCATTTTATATTTAACAAATGTTCCCTCCAAACCCTGTACCGGGCTGCACTCCTCACGGCGGTGCCGGCGGCATCGCGGCACATACGTGCTCCGAGGCAGGAAACCAAAAGCGGGACCTCGGCACGTGCAGCCCGTGCGTCTCACCCACCCCTGGGGTCCAGAACTGCGTCTCCCCTCTCTGTAGTGCTAACACCGTGACGTTACCGTTCAGAGATGTCATGTGCCTGTCTTAATTTGCAACTGCAGGCACAACGGTTGTGTCCCAGAGGTGCTTCCCTTCCTGCAGACCAGGTCTTGGTGCAGGACACATCCTTGCTCCTGAGCATTTCTCACGGACCAACCTGTTAGTCCTGTAAATAAAATCAATTAGAAGCTCAGAAGACACAGTGGGTTCCGGAATGGGAGGAAGCTAAATGGGTTTGAAGTATTTATTGACTCCCGCAGTCCTTAAAAACCTCTCCCAGCTCTTTTTGTGAGCGTGAACTGATGTGACTGATGATCCACAGCTGTTGCGAGCAGCGGCAGACAGCAGCAATGTTTTGCTTCTAACGCACTAATCTTTGCGAGTCTGTGCTATTCTGGGTGTCTCTTTCTCCGGCAAGAGGAAAATCTTCTTCAGGGTTATATAATTAATCGAGGGCAAAGCTGGCCTGTGCTAAGCCATCTCTGTAACAGCTCCAGACACCCAGCTTGGCGATTAGTCACCCATACCAGACGTGACGTGTCGGGCCAGCCCAGCGCCCCGGCCCTCGCCCACAGGCGTCACGGACCCGCTGCCCGTGAGCAATGGGTCTCTTTCTTAATCCTGTGACTCCGCAGTTAATCAATCCCAGGTAGGTGAGTGAGTAAATAAGTCAGTCATTCAAAGGTGATGCAGGAAAGGAGAAATGTTTTACTGAGTGTAGCCCACTGTTTGTGGGTATTACACACCAGATACACACGGGGTATGGAGGGTGCAAGCTTATTTTCCTCATCCTGAGACAAACGAGTGAGGTTCCCCTGGTGTTTGGTGGCAGTGAGTTTTGCTGAGTTGCAGCTCCCACCATGCCACGACGGTCACAAGGAGACCCTGCTTGTTCCTGATGCTGTTGGATGCCTTCCCTACCTCCAAATACCTCCGAGTCCTTTTGTCCAGGTCCCCCCCAAGGGAAGCCGACCTTCTGCTGCAGGATTTTGTAATGGCGAATTCAAAAATACTTTCTATCTGCAGCGAAGCCAGGGAGTGTTCAAAATTCAATAGCAATCGGATTCCTAGAGCAGCGCCTTGACTGAGAAAGCAGCCACAGGCTTCCAGGGCTCAGCTCACATCGTACCAGCAAAATAAACCCTCAGATTAAATGTACACCCACTCGCAGAACATTGCTCTGGCAGGATGCTCCGTCTCCCTGGCTCTCTGCTCAGGGTTCGCTGCCCACCGTTGCCTCACCGATGGCTTCCAAGGGTCCAGATCCCATGCAAAAGTTGTTTGATACTTCATTCCTAACCAGGAAAACAAGCCCTGGGCAAGTGAAGCAGAAGGTAGTTTTCAGGCCTTCGAATCCTGAAAAGCTGTCGCAAATTAATCCTCCTTGCACTTGCCCGGATGCACTGTGGCACGGGGAGCAGGGGCTGGAGCGCGGTGGAAAAGCAATACGGCATGGCTTGTTTTCTTATGAGCTGAATTCCAGCTTTGCGCTCCCAAATCCCCGTTTTTATAGACTTTTCCGCTGAAGTCTGCTCCTGCCCTGGGCATGCCTGTGTAACCGCTCCTCTCTCTGCATTCCTTAGATTCTTCTTCTGCTCCAGACGCTGGATTGAAGAAGGGGCCTGAGGTTCCTGGTGGAGAAATGGAGGCGAGGAGGAGGAGGAGGAGGTTTCCCTTGGACTCTTAGAGCGTCAAACCGGAAAACCGTACCATGTCACAGGTCATACACAACCACGTGCTGCGCGTTGGACAGACCGTGTGCGTTTCCTCGCAGGAGGAAAGCAAGGGCTTGCGCCTGGCGGGGTACCCGGGCTGCTCCGCGCTGCCCGCGAAGTACGCGTACTACTCGACGGAGAGCTGGGCGGACCCCCCCGCCACGGCACGCACCGCGGCACGTCTGCTTCCCGGCACCGCGCTGTACGGAGCGCACCCCGTGTTCGAGCAGGTGGCTGCTCACACGCAGGGGAAGGGGCAGCAGGAGGGACCCCCTGCCCCGCATCAACCCACGGAGGAGGACGCTGTCCCTGAGACCCACCTGGCGTCTCCCACCTTGGACATATCCATAGAGAGTCTCAACCGGCTGATCCTAGAAATCGATCCGACCTTCCAGCCGCTCGCGTGCGAGCCGGTGAGGGATGCGGTCCAGCCTGCTTCTCGGGGTGATGCTGCGGCCACCAACAAGCAAGATCCGGAGGGAATAGGTGAGGCGAGAGGTGCTGGTCGCGCGGTGGGGCCAGCGCAGCTCAGACCTGGGGAAACCCCTTTACGAGAGGCAGAGGGAAGTCCGGGGCAGAGGGGTTGGTCACACCAGCCCAGCAGGATGAGGTCCTGTGGTGGCATTGGTGACAGTGACAACCCCTCGGTCCCGGTGGGATCAGTGTGGGATTCTGTGTCCAGAGCAGAACAGCCTGGGGATCCATGCTCTAACTCACCTGTTCAGGTGACCCCAGTCCGATCACTTTTGGAACATCTCGTGCCCAGCCAGCTCAACGGGATCCACAAGAAAAGGGAGAGAACAGCCTTTAATTCAACCTCACGTTTGTTTCCCCGTGTTTGGGGAAAACGTTTCTCATTAGAAATGGGACTCGTAGCTCTCGGAAAACTCCTTATTCGAGTTGTTATCGCCAGTGAGCAAAGCCAGGCACTGATCCCCACATGCCATGTCCTACCCCAGCTATTCCAAAGGGCAGTGGAGCCTTTCCTGGGCTCGGACTTGACCTGTGGAAGCACGAGGATTTGTAGCCAAATTTCCAAAGCCCTGGGCTAAGGTACTGATGGTTACACAACCATCCCATTTAAATGTTCCCAATCATTTTTCCAGAGAAATTACTTTCTTTTTTCCAGGGCTCGTGCACTCCTCCCGTAGCATACCTGGCATACACGAGGCAGAACATCAGCAGCACATACCAACCTCCTCTTTCTGCTCTCATACTTGGGTGCCTTACGTGAACCCTTTTGCGACACTTCTCTGGCATCCCTGCCATCCAAAGCTGTGCTGTGTGCGCTGCTTCTGACCCAAACGCTCCCATTTGTGGCTATTTTACAGCATTTTAGCTGCTCGACACCCTATGCACAGGATAACACGAGCAGAGAGCACGTTGCATGCCGCTGCAAAGCGTCCTGGTGCGCCAGAGGACAGATCTGTGATGTGTTCAGGTGCTTCTGAAAAGCCTCATTGCCTCTCTGTGCCTTTAGACACAGAAATACCTTGAAAAACTGTCCCCCGGCCTCTTTCCAGAGGAAGGTAGCGTGCTAATGCTTTTGAAAATCTGGCTTCGAGTGTGGAACTAAACATCTGGAACTCTGGCCCTGCATTCAGTGGGAAAAGCCTCACTTCGGCTTTCGTTTTCTTTTAACGGCTCTTGGGTTTTTTTTAAGCAAACTTACTACTGCTGCACAGCATCCCCGCTCAGCCACCTCCTCCCTCCCTCCCCTCGGCCGTGCAGGGAGGGCTGCACGGGGCCCCGTTGCGCTTTCGGAATAATTTCCACACCCCTCCTTATTGCCTAAGGTGTAAATTCCCTGCAAACACGGTCAGTTGACGCGTGGGCTGGCAGGAGGCTGGTGCCCGGAGTCCACAGGAGGGGCTTGTTCTTGTCTAGTGGAAGCCGCGAGAGGGGTTTTTAACGTAACAGATGCTGTAGCAATACAAGAGACATCCGTGACAGCCGCTAAGTCCCTCTGGAACTTGCTTGGTTTTGGAGGAGAGGGGAGCGCTTCAGCTTGCGTGACAGTTGGGCTCCGTGTTTGCGGCACTTTTTGCCACTCCTTGATGCTGAAAAACTTGCCAAGGTCTTGAGCAAATATTTGAGGTTTAACCACACCTGATAAGCAGGAGCAAAAGGCAGAAAAATAGGAGGCGAAAGGCCTCCTTAGCCCAGGGTGTAGATGCTTTTCAGTTATTTCTTCAAAGGGCAATTAAAGCCCCGATTCTTTTCCCCTTTCGAGAGAGACATTGACCAAGCATCCGGCCAAGAGTTTGCTGGAAGGGTTTGCAGGCTGATACCAGAACCACGTGTCTCCGGAGCCGTTCTGAGGCTTTGGAGGAGCTGCTGTGGCTGCCAGGGGCAGGGAGGGTGTGGAGGGGGGAACGGCCGCGGTTCTGGCTCCTTCCCCACGCCTGGTCCAGCTGCATCCCCCCCGGGACCAGCCCTCCTGCCTTCCCCGGCGCCTCCTCGGCGGCTCCGCGCTGGCCCTGCTGATCTGATCCCACGCTGGATCAGCGCGGGGAAGGGGCTCAGCGAGGAGCTTTTGCACAGACTTGTGCTTTTCCTGCTCGCCAGGCTTTGTGCCCCAGAGGTCTGGTTGTTCCTTGCAGTACGGGGCAGCCTGGAGTCGGCTGCTCCCACCGGCAGGTCCCAGGGCGGGAATGAGGCGCGAAACAGCTGCCAGGGAGCTCAGGGCTGTTCAGAGCGGTTTAAGGGTTTTCCTCTCTCCAAGAAACACCTTTAAGATGGGGAACTTTCCTAAACTCCACGGCAGGGCAAGAACGAGGAGCTGAAAACAACGCTGGGCGTGTTCAGACTAGAAAAGCGGCACACGCACCTCTAGCGTGATTAACCGCTGGAACAGCTTCCCCGGGGAGGTGGTGGATTCACCATCGCTGCAAGCCCTTAAATCAAGCCTGAGTGTCTCTTGCTAAATGGCACCTTCCAGCTCAGCCAGAAGTTACAGCCCTGTTCAAGGAACCCGGGGACTGATGCACATCGGGGACCCGGGAGCCAGGCACCCCCTTATCCTGGCCGTGGGGCTTCACTGAAGCTCTTGGAGCAAGTGATGCTCCATCAGATGTGTTACCGTATAAATAATGGCAAATAAAGGGGGCTGGGAGATACCCCGCTGCTGCGGGCACCCTCCAAGCCTGGTGTCATCCCTGGGGGAGCAGCCAGATGTTTGTTTTCTGGAGCCAGGTACAAAGAGAGGAAACACCCGCCTCTCGCTGCAGGTCTCGGCAAGCACTGGTTCTGCGATGCTGAGGGGGCGGCCGCGCAGTCGGACGTGACAGCGTTTAACCCCTCTGGGGTGGGTCACTGTGACTTGGTGTCCCTGTAGGAATCAGCCCTTGGGGGTCTCCCTGCAGAGCCTGGGGGTGCTCCCCTGCGCCCAGCAGCCGTGCGGGGCGTGCAAACTGCAGGCAGAATTAATAGAAAGAAGAACAGAGATGCTCGTTCGCCCCAGAGCTCAGCTAACCTTCCTTCTCCTCCTCCAGACATTAAATACATCGAGATGACGCCAGGCAGAGCCGCGTGTCCCGAGCTGCTGCAGGGCTCCCCCAGCCCGTCTGCCACACCGTTCTCCAGGTCCCCCCAGGGCAACGGCTTCCTGCCACAGAAAGGGGGACTCAGAGGCAACTACAGCACCGGCGGCAGTGTGGTTTTCTCCAGCCCACCCAGACCCGCAAGCCACCGCTCGGGCGCCCCAACTTGCAGCAAAGCATCCGAGTGCGTCACCGTCCCCCGGCAGTGCGCGGCTGGACAGACGGACAGCATCTCATACGGCCCCGGGGCTCTGGGCACCTCCCTGGGCTTTGACAATTTGCTGAAGCCCGTGCAGGTGGTGAGGGCCCAGCAGAGGAGCAGCTGGGTCTCCATGCTCTCCACCAGCCCCGGCTCGGACACCAGTTACATCCTTGGAAGGTAAATCATAGATCCATTTTGGTTGGAAAAGACCCTCAAGATCATCGAGTCCAACCATTCCCCCACCCCCGGCACTGCCCCATGTCCTGAGAACCTCATCTCTGTGTATTTTAAACCCCTCCAGGGATGGTGACTCCAGCACTGCCCTGGGCAGCCTGTTCCAATGCCCCGCAGCCCTTTGGGGAAGAAATTGTTCCCCAGATCCAACCTCAACCTCCCCTGGTGCAACTTGAGGCCGTTTCCTCTCGTCTTGTGGCTTGTTCCTTGGTCTCTGGGCTGGGCCGTGTGTCCCATCCCGGCCAAACAACCCCGCTGATCTGCTCCTGCTCTCTCTCCCTCTTACAGCAGCACCCACTCGCTCCACAATGATGACTCGGATGCTCACGCCGCTGCCTGCCCGTCCCCTGCCAGCTCCCTGGGCAGCCCCCGCGCACCTTCCCCGAGCACCAGCTCCCACTCCGGAGAAGCTTTTGGCCTGAGTCCCCACCAGCCCAGGGCAACCGGCCCCACCAAAGCCACCACCTCCCCATCCGAGAAGGGCCAGGCCAGCAGCTGCCCCCCCTCCATCCTCAACTCCGCAGCCGACATCCCGGTGCTGCTGGTGAACGGGTGCCTGGAACAAGGAGGTGCATCTTCCGAGCCGACCAAAGCCCCCCCAGCCTCTGTCAAGCAGAGCCCCCCTTCCAGCTGCAGCCCAGCGTCGAGGCTCGGTGGCCTGAACAACGCGCTGTCGGCACCCGTGCTGTCCTGCGCCCCGGACAGTAAGTCACCTCCCTGCCATAGGACAGGTCTTGGGGGGTGCTGAAGGGGCTGTAGACCCCAACAGCTGCCGGGAAAGAGGGAGCAAGCACCATTTTCTGCTCTGTTTTATCTGTAGATAGAACCATGGAATAGTTTGGGTTGAAAGGGCCTTCCCAGCTCATCCAGTGCCACCGCTGCCGTGAGCAGGGACTTCTTCACCAGCTCAGATTGCTCAGAGCCCTGTCCAGACATGAAGGACAGGAGGTCCTTGCTGGAGCTGGAGGTCCTTGCTGGACCTCCACGAGTTTGCAGGGCTCTGCAGTGGTCTCGAGCTCTTTGCTGATCACCCTGCGTTGGCCACGGCGTTTTGGATCCTGGAGCACGTGCTCAGCAGGCAGAAACGCTCTGGTCCCCTCAAGGAGATGCAGATATATGTATTTATAGCACCTGAGAATGAGAACCATAATTCTGTCATTTCATACTTGATTGTGGGCCCAGAACAGGTGGGGAGGGGGGGTTAGGGATCCACTTTGCTCTGGAGAACATCTAAAGATACCAGAGTTTATAAGGTCCCTCATTGAAGGGGAAACAATAGGGCTGTTGTTCTCTGGAGGAGATTAGCAGAGGCAGCTCTTGAGGCAGAGGGTTTTAATTGGGATCCTTATGGGAACAGCAGGAGGGCTTTGTGGGTCACATCCTCAGCTGGTGTAAATCTCCATGGTCCCATGGACTTGTGCGGGGTTGGCAGACTGGTACTGCTAGGAGATTCCATGCGCTGCCCCTCTGCGCACCATCGCAGCCTGCCAAGAGAGATAATTACACGGAGAGCGAATTATTCTGAGGAATGAATTCTTCCGCTCAGCCATGTCTGCTGTGAAGGTTTATTCAGGTCTCTCGCTGGCCTTAACACCATAAGGTGTCTCTTGCAGGTCCCCTCAGGGCTGGGCAGCCGACCATGAAGTTCGTGATGGACACATCGAAATATTGGTTCAAACCGAGCATCACCAGGGACCGGGGTAAGGCAGCCGGTGTCTCTGCTGGGCTCAGCCCATCTCAGATGGGTTGTGCAGGGCTCCTGGCTCTGCCCTGGCCTGAGGTTGTCCCCCCACGGCCCCTCAGTCCAGGTCTGGCCCGTGCTGGCGTCCTGCATGGACTCAATGATGGAAATTCGAAGTACAGGGTGTTTCGAAAAGATGGACCCAATTCAAAGCAGTCTATTTCACACTTCACAATTACACACAGATTTACAAACGGTTTAGTGAGTTATTAACTTCCAGTAACCTGTTTATAAATGCTCTGTGTTCCCTCCACCTGCTGTACGGACATCGAGACGACAGTCGGATTCGTCTCAAATGCCTCTCAAAGTGTCTTCTTCCACTGCGGTCACCGCTGACGTGGTTCTGGTTTTGAGGTCATCCTGATTAGCCGCTAATGGTGGCGCAAAAACACAGTCTTTGACATATCCCCGCAAGAAAAAGTCACAGGGTGTAATATCTGGGGATCTTGGGGGCCAGGGTTTGAAATTGGGTTCATCCTCTTGAAACACCCTGTGTACTGGAGGCTGCTGGGTATGGAGGGACCCGCTCACAGGTCTAGGGGGAAATTTAGAAGCACGGACTGTGCCATGGCCCCTCTGTCCCCTCCAGGCCACCAAAGCTCTTTGTGCCTCTGCTGCTGCTCAGCACAGCCCGGGCAGGGGCTGACTCTGTCCTGGGGACCGCAGGGACACGTGGGACCGAGCTGGTCCCCTCAATCTGCACGGTCACCGCGGTCGGTACCTGCCCAAGGGATGTGCATATGCCCAGCAAACCCTCCTGAGCGTTTCTCACCGCTGCCAAGGAAGGGCTCCCCGCGAGAGCATCGGCCGGATGCAAACGCAGAGCGGGGACGTTCCACCTGTTTTGCTTGGCTGAGCCTCCGCCTGTGCTTTGACAGCGATCCAGCTGCTGAGGGACAAGGAGCCAGGCACGTTCGTTGTGCGGGACAGCACGTCGTACCGGGGGTCTTTCGGGCTGGCGATGAAGGTTCCTGCCCCTCCGTCCAGCAGCCAGACAGGTACAGGGACTGGCTGGGAAAGGTGGGGTTTGCTTCAGAAATTTAACTGGAACCAGTCAAACTAAAGCAAGCTGAGAAGCTGCAGGACTCTGGTTGCGTGAGTGATGCTGCAGTGGGGTCTGTGTGTCCATCCCCAGGCACGAGGGGACGGCACCGCACTCAGTGCACACAGCAGAATCATGGAACCGCAGGATGGTTTGGGTTGGAGGGACCTTCCCAGCTCCCCCAGTGCCCCCCCTGCCATGACAGGGACATCTTCAGCAGCTCAGGTTGCTCAGAGCCCCGTCCAGCCTGGCCTGGGATGTCTCCAGGGATGGTTCATCCACCACCTCTCTGGGAACCTGGGCCAGGCTCTCACCACCCTCAGCACAACAATTTCTTCTCATGTCCAGCCTGAACCTCCCTCCTTTAGTTTAAAACCATCACCCCTTGTCCTGTCATAACAGGCCCTGCTCCAAAGTCTGTCCCCATCTTTCTTATAGGGCCCTTTTAAGTACTGAAAAATAAAAATACTGAAAAACAAGCTCTTGTGGGTGCTCTGGGATGGGTCCTGGGGTGACAGGGGCGAAGGAACAGTGGTCGTGCCGGTGCTGATGGTGTCTTTGATCCCGCTTGCAGGTGATGACAGCAGTGACCTCGTCCGGCATTTCCTCATCGAGTCGTCTGCCAAAGGGGTGCACCTGAAAGGGGCCAGCGAGGAGCTGTATTTCGGTAAGGACGGTGACATTGAGGTGTTCAGTGACAGAACCCCAGGGAACAGCAGAAGATGTGCCAGGGAGGGTCAGTGGGACATTCAGAAAAGGTTCTTCACCCAGAGGTGCTGGACACTGGAACAGGCTCCACAGGGAGGGGTCACAGCCCCAACCTGACAGTGTTCAACAAGAGGCTGGACAACGTCCTGAGGCACACGATGTGAATTTTGGGGTGTCCTGTGGCCCTGCAGTGTGTGTGACAGCGTCCCCCCCAAGCCCCAGGCTCCTGCCCACGCTGTGGTCGCAGTCTCCAAAACAAGAACACGGGGCAGAGCTGGAAAACCCACTTCTATCACTGTGAGGCCCAAAATAGTCCAGCTGAGCACCCCCCTTCCCTCCTTCTGAGGTCCCTGGGACACTGTTGAGGGGCCAGAGGTGGGTGGGTGAGAGGTTTTGGGCACCAGGGCCCCCCCGACTGGTGGTTCTGTGTTGCAGGGAGCCTCTCTGCCTTCGTGTACCAGCACGCCATCACCCCGCTGGCACTGCCCTGCAAGCTCAGCATCCCCACCAGAGGTAGGTGCCGGGGGCAGGAGAGATGCTCCGAGCGGTCCCCACTGCTGGGCTGTGAAATGGGGATGGTCCTGCAGTGGGGAGGGGGCTGAACCCCCCCAGGTGTCCCCACAATGGGGCTGATTGCCCTGGCTGGGGGTGGAGCAGGGACCTGCACGATGTGATTTGTGTATGAGCTGGTGGTGACTTCTGCTGGGGACCACTGAGGGTGGGCAAGGAAAGGGAGATTGGGGAGATGAGAGGTGAACAGAGCCAGGAGAGCGAGGTGGAGGATAATTAAATTAATTACTGCTCTAAACCCCTGTGATCTAAGCAGTCTTTGGGCCTCTTGTGAGATAAGGAACTTCATCCAAGGTGGTATGGACATCAGTGCTCCTGTCTGTCCTTTGTGCAGATCTCGCTGATGGAGAAGACGGCCCCGACTGCCCTCCTGAATCCACGCCATCCCTGCTGAAGAAAACTGCTGGTGAGGAATGCAGGGGGCGGCTGTCGCCAGGGGACACTCGGGTTTCCAATAGCAAACAGGTCTTTGGAGCTGTGCAGAACAGCAGGGTCACCCCAGCGCATCTGTGGGTGCCGGTGCAATGTTCCCCTCCTGGCTCTATCACCAAGCTGGAGACACCTGTGGGGTTTTTTGCATCCTCAGATCATGAGCCTGCAAGAAAACCTGATATTTTTAAAGACAGGAGACTTTTGGTCTTTGAAAAGAGAGTTCTTGAGGTCCCAAGGCTGATAACCCACAATCCGCACAATTTTTAAAAGTCCCTGATCTTTAAGCTTCTCTCCTGATCCCCTCAACCAGGGTATCGAGCTGTTTGGCATTGAACATCTGGAGTTTCTCGGAGGGAGATGAGGCTATCAGGGCTAAGGGACCTTATGGGGAATGTATAGAAACTGCACAGCAGGATGGGGAAGGGTCTTTGCTTCTCTTTGCACCCCGGTGCAGCGGTGGGTGGGCTCCAGGTGAGACCAGAGAGCGATGGGCAGGAGACGGCACGGACGGGTCACAGCACAGCCGGGGGAGTCAGGAACCGCTTTGTTTTGCTGAAAATTCTGAAAGTAAGTTGGCAAGCTGAAAAGCTTAAGTTTGACCCAGAAAAGCCCTTTAAACAGCTCAATCAGCCTGAAATGTCATGTTTTAGGTTGGCCTTCAGCTGTTAGTTGGCTTGGGGTGTTTCTGCTTTTCATTAAATGAAATATGTGATAAACAGAAAACAAAACATCCGAATGTGACATTTAGAAACCAGAAATTAAACGCTTTGACTTCCAAAACAATTAGTGCGAAAGAATTAATGTGAGCTAAAACAAACACGAAGAATTTCCGAGTCATCCAATCTTTAATTTGCATCAAAAAACAAATCTGGCCCGCGTACGTGTGCCCGGTTCTGCAGGACGATGCCGTGGGAGCCGGCACCGCGGCGCTCGGCGCTGCACGGCGCGATGCTGGCCCCGCGCTGAGCCACGCTCTGCGCTGTCCTTGCAGTTTGCAACGTCTTGTACCTCAACTCGGTGAACGTGGAGACGCTCACGGGAGCCCCGGCCGTCCAGAAAGCCATCTCCTCCACCTTCGAGATGGAGACGCTGCCCACACCCACCCTGGTGCACTTCAGGGTGACGGAGCAGGGGGTGACGCTGACGGACATCCAGAGGAAGTAAGAGCCGCTGGGGAGGGCCAGGACGGGGCTGCAGCCGCGGCCAAGGGCTCGCCGGTGGCGAAATGCAAGGGAGAGCTGATGATCCATGGAAACACAGCTCGTCCCTGGCCGCCCAGCTCTTTTCTCGCCTCTCCGCCCGCCAACGCGCTGACCTGCAGCACGTCAAGAAAAGCTGGCCAGCTAGGCTGGGCCCGTGTTGCAATCCAAGGCTGGACCTGACCCCTTGTGTTTGTAGCGCAGGGCGCGATGCTGCTCGATGGGAAGTGCACAGCAGCTTCTCAGCAGTGGGAGGCGGGAGGTGGCTTTGCCAGCTGAGCGGCCGGTCCTGGGGAGCGGGACCCCCACAGCCCCAATCCCAGCAACCACAGCAGTTCGAGCAGGGCTTGGATTTGAATTTGCAAACGCCCATTTCTCCCACCAGCTCTGCCTGGGCACTGTGCTCCTCTAACACTCTCCTCCTCCCCCCAACAGGGTGTTTTTCAGGCGACACTACCCCTTGGCTGCCATCAGGTTTTGCGGGATGGATCCTGAGAACAGAAAGTGAGTTTTTGCGGGGTGAGGGTGTCCGTGGCGGTCGGAGTTCCCAGCACCGCTCCGCTGCTCCCATCTCTGCGCCGCTTAAAATCCCAAATCCCAGCCACCAGCTTTGCATCCTCTGCCCTGGGCTTAACAAACTGGGTTTGGTTATTATAAATATAAACCTTGACTTTGCAGCTGATGGAATGAGTTACATATCACTCTTCTGAGCAAATCCAATTCTGTTCTTCCCTCAGGTGGCAGAAGTACTGCAAGTCCTCAAGGTAAGACCTGCATGGGGACCAAAGCGCGCTGGGGAAAACCAGGGAGGGGAGATGCTGCTTGGGTCCAGCCTCGCCTCTCCAACGGGTGCATTGCAAACGTCGCAAAGAATCAAACCTTAAAAATGGGGAGGAGATGCGATAAAAGTTAACGCAGTGGCAAGGATGAGTTGTGGGACGGATAGGAGAAGCTTTCCGGGAGGTTTTGCTCTGTAGGTTTTGATGAGGGGCTTGGCTGAGCCCAGTTCTCCACGCTCCCTCCTGCAGAGATCCCCCCGTCCAAACCCGTCAGCCTTCCCAGCGCCTCGCTCGCTCTGGGCTCAGGAAGCGAGTTTATATCTGGCTCTACCTTGCACTCAAGAAACTTTTCACAGCTGGGGAAGCCTTGCCAGAAACACTTCTCCCGGCTGCTTTGCTTCCAAGTAAACGTGATTGGTGAGCAGGCCAAGGTGGAATTGCTGGAACCAGGGGTTTGATTTGTGGCCGGAGCTAGTTTAAGCGTATTCCTTTGTGTTCCTGAATCCAAACTACATAAGGCGCTCTCTCCTTTTTTCAAAGGATCTTTGGGTTCGTGGCCAAAAGCCAGACAGACTCGGAGAACCTCTGTCACCTGTTTGCGGAGTACGACACCGTGCAGCCAGCATCGCTTGTCATCGACCTGCTGTGCAAACTGCTGACGGGCCCCTGAAGGACAGAGACCCGGGGACAGCTCAGGGCTGGCGGCTGCACACGCGCTGCCGAGTTTCTACCGCTCCCCTTTTCCTGCTTCCGGGTTGCATTTTGGCAACGATTCGTATTTATATATATGTATATTTTTTATGTACCGCCATGTCAAGAGTCGCGGTTAAAGATTTTAGGCTCAGCTGGGATGAGATGTTCCTCCAGGACCCTTCGCAGGGCACCGCGTGGGCGGCTGTGCTCACCGTGCGGAACCACGGCACGCACCGTCCGCTTTGCCATGCGGGACTGAAATATTCCGGCTGAGATTCCTACCAGCAGCGGGGGCTGCCTGTGCTCGGGGGGTCCAAGCCGAGGTGTATTCGGTGGAGCTGACCCCCCAGTGCTGCGGGAGGGGGCGTCTGGCGAAGGCAGGGGGGACTCATCTCCCTGATGATACAGAAGCACCAGGGGGCAGTTTTGCAAATCAAAGTGTATAAAATCGCCAGGCCCTGCTGAAAAATCCGTCTTCCCTCAAAGAGCGAGACGCATCGAAAGGCGGAAATGTCAGAGCAGCTTATTTTTGCCTGGTGCTGGTAAATTCTCCTGCCCTTTTTTTTGCAAAGCGGGGTTACAGGCCTGCTCAAGCTCCAGGCATCGTGGCAAGCTGAGAAATAAATGTTGACATTTTCATGACAGTAAAACGTTGGGTTTTTGGAAATTACTTGCATGAATTTGGGCCAGATCCTCAGATGACGTAAATTGGCGCGGCCTCGTGGAAGTCAGCGCTGCTGTGATTTACACCAGCTGAAGATTCAGCTCTTGCTGCGATGTCAGAGCGGAGCAGAGCGGCTCTGAGCCCGCTGTCCAGTCGTCTCCCTTACCACCCACTTACCTGCTTCCTCTACGTTCTTTTAATTTCGGACCCCGTGCTAACACACCCAGCTCAGGGCTATTTTCAATAAAGCGGTGGGTCATTTGTCTCAGCACAAGCACTGCAGGGATGTTAGCAACTGAAATGCTCCGCTCTCTGAAGCTGCCAAGCATGTGCATGTGTTGCATATAAAGAAAAAGTCCCTCTTGTCCAGCCAGGCTGCGCAACAGCTCCGGCCACAGCAGCTCTTCGGCAACGATAAAAACAGATATTTTGGAATTACTGCGTGGGGTGGGGGGAGCACCCGGCTCCAGGACGGGAAACCTGTCTGCCCTAAGCTCTGCTCATCCAAAACCCAGCACCCAGCCTAAGGCCGGGCTCAGTGAGAGCCGGTGACAGCGGGTGCTTGGGCCGTCCCCATTGCGCTGCACAGACCCGGGGGAACGCGGTGCCCCAAGGGCAGCTTGGGGGGACGCGACTCACCCCCGGCTTATGCATCAGGGCTGCTTTCATTAACCAACACTTAATTAGCACTGTGCTCAGCCCTGCGACCCCCGGGCTGTGCAGCTGGCAAACCAGCGCTGCTTCACTCCACCCTGTTTATCGCGATGCTGTCGGGACAGCGGTGATAAGCACAAGCGCAATAGGAACACTCAAAGGTTTGGGCTCCAAACGGTGCTGGGGGGGGGTCGTGCTGCCCCCAGGCCCCTGCACGCTGCTCCCCTGCTTTTTGCACAACTCCAGCCACAACCCAAATGGTTCATTTTTGGGGGAAAGGGGCGACGGCTGCTTTTCCCCGCTTTGGGATGGGGAACGGGCCCATTGCCAAAGCACCATGTTCCGCACGTGGAATTTTTAGTCCGTTGGAAACCCGTTTTCCAGCTCGGTGTCGCTGGAGCGCGGGGCCCGAACACGGTGGGGACAGTTCAGCCAAAACCACCTGGATTCAAGAAAAAACAAACAATTCTCTGAGCTTCTCGTGGTTTCCAACGCTTGTCCCAGGCTTCCTGGAAGCTCTTGGTTTCGGTTCCTGGGTCCGGTTCCAGCTGTTTTGTAACAAACTCAGCCCTTGTCCTGGGGGGCAAACCGGCTCAGGCATTTTTTCCAAGTCACTGCTATCCAGCCCCCCCATTTCCCCACCCCGGTGTCCCTTATCCTGCCCCACAGCCGGCAGTGCCCCCAGCAGGGGACAGGCAGGTGGCTTTGGTGGCCAAAGCGGGTCGTGGGGAGTCTCTGGTTTAATTTGGCCAGTTTGGAAGGGGAGCGTTGCCACACGGCCCCACAGGCACCGCAGGAATGTGATGCTCAGACCCCTGCAGACCCTTTGCTCCCCCTCTGCTTTGCTTCCCCCCCTCCTGCTCTTTAAAGCAACGCAAAGATAAAAATACACTTGATAGAAACACATCAAATAACAGGAAAAGTTAAATACAGTCATTACCTTTTTTTTTTTCTCTTGTTGAAGATACAAAGGTTCAAGTTTACTGTAAAAGAGGGTCGGTGCTACATGGGAATCCGAAGGGATGGGCTTGGCCCAGGAGGAACTGACAGAAATCACATCAGTGCGGAAAACGCCGCTGGGGTTGGGGAGCCTTACGCTGGTATATGATCATGTGTAAATACAGCCTTAAACTACAGGAGAGACGATATAAAACACTGGAGCCCTCTGAGCCGTCCCGCACCCCGCCGTGGTGCTGCCGTGGTACCCGGCACCCCATCGTGGTGCTGCTGCGGCATCCTGCATCCCACCGTGGTGCTGAAAGGCATCCTGCATCCTGCCATGGTGTTGCCACAGCATCCTGCATCCCACCACGGTGCTGCCAGCACAGCCACGTGGGACCAGCACTGGGACCAGCCACGGTCCCCAGTGTCACCTCCCTGCACCCCGGGAAACCCATCCTTTGTGCGGTGGCACCGAGGGGCCGGGGGCTCTGGCAGGGGCAGGGACATCCCCGCTGGTACCGGGGGCCCGGGGGGCAAAAGGGTGTTTCACTAAAACTGAAACATTTCATTCCCATCAGGGGCCTTGGCACCCACCGCCACGGCCGGGAGAAACCACACAAAAAACCCAAACCTCCCACTGCAGCCACAGAGCCGGGGGGGTGGGAAGGGGAGTGCTGATAAAATCCCCTCTGTCTTTGGCACACTTGCCATGGCAGCCAGCAAGGCCATTTCTCACCTAAAAGACATTTAGGTGAAAAATTACCAGCCTAGCTTAAAAAGAAAGCAAAAAAGCTACAAAAATAGTCACAATTTCTCAGCTGAGAATTTTGTGCTGGCGAAATCTGCAGATCCCGTCACTGGGGACGTTCCAGAAATTCATCCTGGTTTTGTCACGTTGGCCAAGTTGGAAGAAGAGAAGACAGAAAGCATGGCCGGTGGTGCCTCGTTCTGCGGAGATGGAGGATTTCAGCCTCGAGGGGCCCCACGCTCAGCTTTAACATCCCACCAACAACATTTTTTAAATATTAAAAATTTTTGAGGAAGAAAAAAAAACGCCAGAGAAGCCCTTCCTGCTGGGAGGTGTTTCCTGGGTGTCCTTTGTCCCCTAACCCCCCCATTGGACCCATGGGGACTCACCTGGGGGTGCCCGACCCCCCCATTTCACCCCAGGGATGGTGTCTGGGGATGGGACAGGGGGAGATGGGACGGATGGGAGGAAAACGCTGGGCTGGGGGGGCAGGTGGTTCCAGGGCTGGGGGGCTGCAGTGGGGAGGGGGAAGGTCTCGTATTGCTCAGTGCGGCCGCGATGCCCATCGCGCAGGCACAATTCAGGCAAGATGGAGCCAGGGAGGGTCCCAGGCGGGCGGCGGCGAGGGGGGAGGTCTCTGGGCCCCCCCCCAATTGCACAGGCTCCCCCATTCCTTGCCTGGGCAGCCTCCTGCTGTAGGAAAGGGCAGGATGAGGCACTTCTCCTGCTGCCACACACGGAGACGCGGTGCGGACGGCAAGGCACTGCGGACAGGGGTGCTGCCGCGGCAGCGTGGGGGGGGCTCGCCTCCCGCTCCCCCCGGGCAGCATCTGTCCACGCGAGTGTCCGTGCGGGATGGAGGTGCCGCTGGCACGTGCCGGGGACCCCTCGGCGGCGGCGGCTAGTGGTCATGGCGCAGGTCGCGGTGCTGTGCCCCGTGCCGTGGGCGGCCCACGGCGCAGAGCACAGCGGCGATCCAGGGTCCCCCGGCACCGGGGGCTGCTCGGCGGTCACGTCCCCTCTCTCGCTGTCCCACGCAGCCCCGGTGGGTGTCCCGGCACGGCGCGGGGCCGTCGCGGTGGCGCTCACATGCTGTCTGCCAGCTGGTGACAGTCCAAGTCCCCCTTCAGCTCCAGGAAGCCCGGCAGCTTCACCCCCGTCTTGCGGTCCACGCACCAGCATTTGCCCCGCTGCCCGTCCAGCGCCGGGTGACACTGAGGAAAGGGGGGGACAGGATCGGTGAGGGGCGCCCACCCCCACGGGTGCCAGGCTGGGGTGGCCAGGAGCTCTCATGGGGGCTCTGCCACCCCCATCCCACCCTTTTGCAAAGGGCCCCATAACACCCCAAGGGTGATTCCCACCGCAGCCAGGAGCTGCGGGTGCCATAGCCCAGCATTGGCCCATCTGTGCCCCCTCCCCAGTTCTGCAAAATCCCCCGACGCAAGCAACTCCCCCGTTGTGACGAGTGAGAGCCCGTCCTACCTGCTTGGGGTGGAAGTTGCCGTTGCGGTCGCAGTTGGGGATGGGGATGACGTACAGGTCCTCGTGCGTGCGGGTCTGCGAGGCCGCCAGCCGCTCCAGCGCCCGGTGCAGCTCACTCTGGCACGAGCCTTGAGCCTGTGGGAAACGGGGGGCTGAGCCGACAGCGGGGCTGGAACGTACCCCTCCCCGGCCCCCTGGGACCCCGACCCTTGGGGCTGCTCCACAAGCACCAGCTTCAAACCCCGCTCCCGCCCCGGCGCGCTAAGCACCCGTCCTGCCCTCCCCACCGCGGTGCCGGTGCTCACTATGGGCCGCGTCTCCTCGCGGTGGTACGGGCTCCCGCTGTTGCGCATCTTGTTGCCGTTGTTGACCCGCTTGGCCTGATGCTTCTGCAGGCACTTGCGGTCGTGGATGCTGCAGGGGCTGAAGCTGTTGTTGGGGTGGTCGATCTCCTCCTTCTCTGCAAGGACACAGAGCGGGGTGGGAGGGGGCTCAGTGCCCTGGGGGAGCCCTGGGGATGGAGGTGCCCCGACAGAGCAACTTGTACCCCCAGGCACAATGTGCAGGTGGTGCTGTTGGATCCCACATAGAATCATAGACTCGTCGAATCATTTTGGTTGGAAAAGCCCCTCAAGATCACCGAGTCCAACCATTCCCCCAGCCCTGGCACTGCCCCATGTCCTGAGAACCTCATCTCCGTCTGTCCAACCCCTCCAGGGATGGTGACTCCAGCACTGCCCTGCGCAGCCTGTTCCAATGCCCCACAGCCCTTTCCATCATCACCATCACCTTCCCCAGTCCCCACAGGCACCACCCCCAGCCCCAGGTCCCCTCCCGTCCCTGTCACTGCACTGAACTCTCCCTGCAGCACCGGGAAAGGCTCTGGGGAGCTTTTATGATTCATTAGCCACGATTCATGGGCTTATTGCCATGTGTCTGTTATTATAGGGTTGCGAATGCACGTTGCAAGAGCGCAGGGCAGTTGCTCCCATGTGCTCCAGCACGAGGGTCTGGCCAACCATGTGCAACCAGGCACCAGACCTATGGGGATGGAAAGTGACCCCGGGATGCACAGCCAGGGAGCCCCAGGAAGTCCCCGGCGTCCCCAAAAAGCTGCCCATAGGGAGCTGCAGCAGGAGCGGAGGCACCAGGGCTGTGGGAGCGGAGCCGCGCTCTGCCGCGGGGCACGGCCCCCGCAAAGACATGAAAGAAGAGATTCCTGGAATAAGAAAGTTAATCTCCCGTGGGGCCAGTCCCAAAAGGCGGCGCTTGGCATCCCCGCCTGCGCCAGGAGCGCAGCCAAACTGCGATCCCAGATGTTGGCAGCTGGAGGGACCGTCATGAGACCCGAGCTCTCGGCGTGACTTTATTTTTAAAAAAGCTGCCGATTCCTCCGGTTTGAGGCTCTAAGAGGAAAGCAGCCAGGGCTCCCTGCCTGAGTTTATCCCAGGGTTGGGCTTATACCAATCAATATTGCTGCCGTCAACAGGAAAAACCTTCCCAAAGCAGGCGGGGGGTGGTCACGGTGCAGCGTGGGTGGAAGCACCCAGGGGCTCACGGGGTGATGCAGGCAGCAGGTTTGAAGCCACAATCTCCTGCCCACCGTGTCCCCAGCCCCGATCTCCCATCTGCACCTCGTGCATCAGCTCCCGGCAGCGAAGGGTTCCTGGACCCACTCCCAGTTAAGCCCGGTTAAAGTTCACAGCGAAGCCCCGATCAAATCCTTTTCCTTCATTCGTGTTATTTGCTTTTTGTTTAATCTGTCCTTTTTTTTTTTTTTTTTTCCAGGAAATGGCTCATGCCCTTGAAATTTGAAACACAAACGCAAAGTCTCCAGGACCCCGTTGCGGAGCGATGCCAGCCCCGGCGGCACCAACCGCGGGGCCGTGGCGCAATGCGGGTGCTGGCGGCAGAGCCCAGCGGGGGGCTCGGGGGGGCCCGGGCAGCGATGATCCTTCCATCCCCTGCCTCCCCCCTGCACATCCTTGGGGAGAGACACAAGGAAGAGCCAGGCAGGAGGTTCAGCATTGATGGGACCACCATACCAAAGCCCCAGCATCTCCATGTGCCGTTCCCATGTCATGGAAAGGCAGGACCAGGAGGCACCGGGCACGGACAAACTCCCCTCCTCCCCCCGCCAGCCGCCTTCAGAGGGTCAGATCTCCCGGCTTAAAGAAAACCAGATGCCAATAATATTTTCATAAGGTCACATGAAACACTGGTGCCTCTGGGCAGCAGAGTGGCTCTCGTCCAGCACCCAGCTCTGGGTCTCTTCTCCCAAATAAGAAGCCATAGGACAAGAGGAAACAGCCTTAAGTTGTGCCAGGGGAGGTTTGGATTGGAAATTGGGAAAAATTTCTTCCCCAAAGGGCTGTGGGGCATTGGAACAGGCTGCCCAGGGCAGTGGGGGAGTCACCATCCCTGCAGGGGTTGGACAGACGGAGATGAGGTTCTCAGGACACGGGGCAGTGACAAGGGTGGGGGAACGGTTGGACTCCATGATCTTGAGGGGTTTTTCCAACCAAAGTGATTCTATGACTCTGTGGTCGTGGTTGGAGCTGGGGGAAGCCCCTCTGCTTGGTTTGGGATGGAAGTGGGTGCCAAGGGGATGGGAACGGGTGCTGCCCCGTCCCGGCAGGAAAAGGGCTTCTGCCCGGCCTCCTGCTTGGCCCGCGGACAGGAGACACAAACGAGCCATTCAGCATCGCCTTCAATTAATGGGAGCTGCAAATGAGGTTGGCCACGTGCCGAACCTGTGATTCACCGCGCTGAGCCTGAGGGAGCGGTGAAGGGCTCCGGGCTCCACCACACGGCTCCCATGGGAGGAGAGCCCAGGGCAGCGAGCGAAGCCCCAGGACCATGTGTGTGTCCAAGGGAGAGGGACAAGTGTCCCACAGCTCCAGCTCCACTCCCCTGTACCCCACCAGCCCAGGCACAAAGGACCCCACGTGCCCCACGGGACAGAGGGGACACATCCACGTGTCTGTGGCCAACATGACACATGAGCTGCTATAAGCGCCAGCACCCTCCGCATCCCCATCCGGCACCCCTGGTGTCACCTGCGGGTGGTCCTGGCAGGACGACGGTGCAGCGGGGTGGCCCGGGAGCCAGCCCGGAGCAGGACACAGGGACCAGCGTCCTGCATGAGGTCCCCAGACCCACATCCACAGGAGAGGGTCTTGGGTCAGGAGAGCAGCCGCCCACTCCCTCGCTTCCTAGAAACTCCTGTCCCGCGGGTGCCGCGGTTTCTGGGTGAACGGAGAGGCTCTTTCCTGGCGATGGAGCAGGGAACCATCGGCCAGCCCCTCGGAAAGCCCAGCCCCCACCGGTCCCAGCCTCTTCCCTGGAATGCGGAGCCCCCCAGGCCGAGCCCCCAGACAAAGTGTTTACTGTACGAGCCGCACGTTAACCGCTTTCCCAGCCGCCCACCCACCGCAGCCTCCGCTCGCCTGGCACCCACTCAGCCCTGGGGACGCGGGCGCAGCCGAGGGACACCTGCTCCATACACCCCTGGTCCTAAAGAGGCATTTAGGAATAGAATTTAAGTCCCTTCTGCTTACCCAGAGGGGACCCATCGGATGCACCGGCTGTGCCAGGGTGCGCTCGCTGTGCCAGGCAGGGCTGTGGTGACAGCGGAGCCCACAGCCCCCAGCTGGCACTGGGCTGCTGGAGCGGGACAGGGACCCGCGGCTCGGACGTCCCACTGGGACCTTCCAACCAAGGCTGCACTAAGCACCGTGCTGCAGGGTGTCCTGCCCCGCTGTCCTGGGCAAAGGGGCTCACTGCTGCCCTCTCCCCCGTCCTGTCACCTGCGACGCTGCAGGCATGGTGCCCAGCGGATGAGCCCGGCTGCCGCGGCCACCCACCCATCCCCAGCACGGCCAAAACACCGTGGGAAGGAAGGGGAAAAAACTGCAAGTCTGTTTCCTAAAGGCTCTGGGAAAAAATGTTGCGTTACACGGGGCACGGCCAAAACCAACAGGCCTTGGCAGCCCGACGCAGCCCCGGGCCAGGGAGCCCAGACGGTTCCTGCAGGATGTGGGATGAAGACAGACAGACGGAGCAGGGGGTCTCTGCAGCAGACACCGCGCTGAGCGCTCACAAGCAGCTCCTGCCCATGGAGAGGAGCAGCCGCAGGGCCCCATCTGCAAAGGGCACTCCGGGGTACACCAGTAGGGCTGCCACGGACCAGCCATGCGAGGAGGGAACGGAGCTGGGATCCAGCCCTCGGGGTGGACAGGGATGGACGCTGCTCCAGCCCCTTCTGCCCCCTGGGGAGCTGCAGGTGACGCTGTGCAGGGACACAGGGCCAGGCCAGCTCACGGACCGCCCCGTGGCAGGATGCTGCTCCCCCCGGAGCGGCTCTGTTCCACTGTCAAAGCCACGGCGCAACCTGCGCAGCTCTGGGGCTGGGTTCCCAGCCTGCCCTGCCTACGAGGGAAGCAGGTGCCCCAAGGCCTCTTTCCTGTTTCCTCCTGGCTGTGCAGACAGAGCTGCCGGCAGCATCCCAGGGAAAGGGCAAGGCAAGGGTCACCATGCAACCAGAGCTTCCCCGGCAACTGGGACCTGTCCCCAGGGGCTGCAAGTGCCTGCAGGACCCCGGGCTGCTCCGCCATCCATGGACTGTCTGCAGCCGGGGCATGGCGAGTGACGAGTCCCTGGAGCCACCAACCGTGGAACTTCCATGCCCATGTAGGATAAGGGTGGCACAAATGTGACCTGCTGGTACCTGGCTGCGGGACTTCAAGCAGCTGAGTGCTGCTCCATCCCCTGGGACACGCTCTGCGCACTCCCACCCCTGGGATGTCCCATCCCGTCCCACCTCAGGGTCCACGCTCCACTCCAAGCCTTGTGTCCCCAGCTCTTGCCAAGCAAGTGGGGAGCGGGTTGGCGCAAACGGGGACTGCTCGGCGGCACTGCTGGCCACCCGCCATCCACCCTTCACCCCTCGGCCACCCCAGGGCCGGCCTTACCTGGGGGATGGAGACTCTCCTGGATGGCCTCGACGTCGGCCAGGTCCGTGCAGATGCCCTGGCCGTGCATGAGGGTGTGCAGGGGCCGGGGCACCCCTCGCGGGGGGTAGCAGCGCAACCCGGCGCCGCAGCGGGCGGTGTAGACGCCGCAAGCGGTTCCGCGGCCGAGCGCGCAGGTTGCGCAGCAGCCGCAGCCGGGTTCCCGCACCAGCTCCGCGCAGCCCTGCGGGGCTTTGCACCGCGCCAGCCGCTCCTCCGAGCACGGCGGGCACTGGATCGCCTCCTCGCCGCCCACCGGCCCCGCCGCCGCCGCCAGCAGCAGCAGCAGCAGCNCGGGGCGGCGGCGGCTTTATGCGGCCCATGGCCACACCTCCCACCGCCGGCACCGGGGCCACCGGCGGGGCCGCCCCCGCCGCCACCGGGAAGCCACCGGGGAGAGCCGCTCCCCGCCGACGGGGGTGGCGGTGGCAACGGCGGCGGCGGCTTCAGCACCGGGGAGGGCGGCTTCAGCACCGGGGCCGCTGGAGGAGCAGCTCCGGTGCCGAGCAGCCCGGAGACCCCCAGCCCTGCACGGCCCGAGCCCCCCCGGTGACCACTCGCCACCCCTTCGCAGCCCCGTTGCCCCCGGCAGCTGCCCCGACACCCTGCGCGCCGCCGCCTTCCCGGTCCTGAGAGTAACTGGGATGAACTGGGAGGGGTGGGAAGCATACGGGGCTGCATCACAGGGGCTGCGGCCAAGACCCTCAGGATGGAGCAGCCCGGGGTGGGCTCCGGGCCCCGGGAGTCCCCGGAGGGAACAACAGCATTGCCGGTGAAACAGCATCACCCCAGTGTGCCAGGGCCGCCCCGGGGCGGCATCGCCGGCTCCCCCAGGCCTCTCCCGGCCCCACACAGGCCCGTGATAAGTTGAAAGCTGCCGGCATCTAGTGGCTATTTCTGAAAATCGGGAGGGAGTCGGGCGGGGTGCCCGAGCATCCCTCCCCCGGGCTCAGAGAGCCCCTGTCCCTGTCCTGGGCATAGGATGTACTGTGGCCAGGGGGAAGGCAGAGACTTGCTAAACTCATGCCATGGCATGAGCAGCGGGATCTTCTGCACCACAGATGTGGCAATCCAACGGTCATTAAACACTCAGACATCAGGCTTTGCTGTGGGGTCCTGGTGTGGGGCTTGGTGCAGTGAGGGGGATGTGGGGCAGCATCTTGGGAGTGGGCAAAGTTTCAAAGAGTTCCTGAGGGGAGAGGGCTGCCCCATGGTGATGTGCAAGTGGGTGCCCCTGGGCTGCCCTGGGGGGATCCTGCCCCTGTGCAGCAGCTCCTGCAGTTCCTGCCCCAGCTCCGCTCACCGTGGGGCAGGGCTGTCCCCAGGCACGGGTGGCAGAGCTCGACAGGTTGCTCCATGGTGAAGCCATGAGTGGGTCATGCCAGGGCCAAACTCTGGTTGTTCCCAGCAATTCAGTGCAGCACAGGACAGGAGCGGGCGCAAGGGCCTGTGCAGGTGTGATGCTGAATGCCACTTGCTTCATCTGCCCTGAGCAAAAAAGCAAGAGGAAAGAGGGTACGGAGCAGCGAGTGAACAAAAAGCCAGCTCCCCACGGTGCTTGCAGCCTGGCCACGTGTGGAAAGAGCTCAGCATATGCAGCCCCTTCGAGAGGAACAGAGCCAGCCCGTAACGCAGAGCTCAGGCTGAGAACCCAAACTCATCTCATGGGTGAGCACACATAGTGCTCAAACTGGCGTTTTTGGGCTTGAGTGCCAACACCATGTCCCAGGACCATCTTCTGCTTCCTGTGCAGATGAGATGGGCAGTGCCAAGCGCGCAGGCGCGTGGGACTCAGGGCAGGCAGTGTCCATGTCCCCCGCTGTCCCCAGCCCCCCTTCTCCCCTCCCATCCAGCGCAGGGTCCCTGCATGGCATTGGCACCCAGCGCTGCCCCGGAGCCCCTGCCCTGCCTGGAACAGCCGCCAGGACAGCGCACGCAGCGGCCGTGACTTGGGGCAGAGGCGCCAGCCTTGACACAGTGTCCAAGCCAGGGCCAAACCCAAACAGGTGCCCGGCCCCGCTCGGGCTGCGGCACCTTATCAGGCCTTGGCAACGCCGAGCGCCCGCTGAGGAGACTGTTTTGTCTGCAGCGCAGGCAGCGGTGGCAGCGCTGGCAGCCGGTGGGGCATGCGGAGGACAGGGACATGCTTGCTGTAGAGCCCTGGGAGATGTCCCCTCCTCTGCCAGGCACAGCTCCTCCAGGTCCCTATCCCAGCACCATCCTGCATGATGGACAGGGGTCTGGATCTGGTGCACCCCACAGCCGTGCTGCCACCCACCCCGAGGTCACAGCCCTGCAGCCAGGGAGGGTGCTTGGTGCACAGAGCTTGGTGCAGCCCCATGCTCTCAGCCCCAGGGCTCTTTGTGCTCCCAGTGTGGTTTTCCCAGCCTCGGAGGCTCTTTGGGATTCCTGAGGCTGTGAGGACTCCGTCTGCTTCTCTGTGACTGCCCCCAGGAGGGTCTGGAGCTGCCCCAGCCCCAGGGAGAGGCTGCAGGTCAGGGCAGGGGCAGGAGGGGAGCTGGTGGTCAGAGACGGCTGGAGACCCCCGGCCAAGGGTGGCCCTGACGGAGCTGGGGAGACACAGGGGACATGGTGACCACACACACATCAGGGCACAGAATTTGCACCCATTGAAGGACCCCGGTGCCTCCTGGGCTCTCACAGCCCCATCCCCAGGGCTCAGCCCTGCAAACCCCTGAGCCCATGTCCGTCCTGGCACCAGGCACCGGGCAGACTCCCCGGAGCAGCCGGCTGCTCTCACTGCGGCCGGTGCCCCCTGCTCCACTCCCCTCCTTGCTGCTTTTACTCCCCATTTCCAGACAGCATCTCCTCCCTGGCCCTCCCTCGCATCAATTCCAGCAGCTCCTCCTGGCCCTGGCTCCTTTCCCTGCGGTTCCCGGCTGCCCTCCCTGTCCCTGGCTGAGGTGACCCGGCCACATGGGTGCTCAGCCCCCCCGGATGCGGCCTGTGGGGCGCGGGTGCTGGGGCGGCCAAGGGGCGTGGTGGGCGGTGCGGGGGCTGCCGTGATAACCGCGGGAGCCATGCCGGGGCCGCAGGAGCAGACGGTGTGGGTGAGCGGGATGAGCCAAACCCCCCCATCCTGAGCAGCCCGGCCCCAAGGCAGCAGCATGGGGGCTGGTGGTCCCCAGCGCCTCCTCCGTGTGCTCTGCATCCTCTCGGTGCTGGCTGGGCATCTGCCCCCCACCACTGCCCAGTGGTTTTACCCCCTGGGCGCGGAAGACACCACCCCGGATCCAAGCATCAGCCCTGCGTCCCCCACAGCACTTGCTCTGGACGAGGAGGAAGGTAAGCATGGCGGGATGGGGGCACAGCTTCCCCGGCACCCCAGGAAGGAGGAGGCACCTCCGGAGTAAGACTGGAAGGTGAGGTGTGGGGTGCTGGGGTGCTGGTGACACCGCTGTGGCCACAACAAATGCTGGGAACTGGGAGTGCTGTGCAACCCCGGTCCCCCTCCAGCTCTGCCACCTCGCGCCCCATCGCCCTTTTGCTCCTGCAGATGCTGGCGGTGCAGAGCCCCCCCGGAAGGTGCTGCTGAGCAAACCCCCGCTGGCGATGGCCCCCAGAGGCCGGCAGTCCCTTGCCAGGGGGGCGGCGAAGGGTCGGGGCCGTGCCATGCCGCGCACGCCAGGCCAGGTGCTTTTCCCCAGGCAGCGTCCCCCCTGACTCCCCCAGCCCTCCTGAAACTCCCCAACCGCTGCTGGGCCCCTCGCTGCGTCCTTCCCCTTATCTGAGCCCTGCTCCAACCTCCGAGCCGCGGTTCAGCCGCCTCTGCCCCCTTGGAAAGGAGCCACGGCAGCTCCCGGTGTCCCCCCGCACGGTGCGGCCCCACGGCAGCGCTGGGGCTCAGCTCCCACCCCAGGCTGTGGGCAGCAGGGGGGTCCCACATCCCCGCAGGATCCCCCCAGCCCCACGCTGAGTGCTCCCCGTCTGTCCCAGCAGCACCGACCCACGGCTGCCCCAGAGATCTTCGAGGGGAGCGCGGAGGAAGAGGAGTTCCTGCAGATCCAGGTGGTGGAGGGGACCTGGTCACCGGGGGGGCTGCAAAGGGCAGCCTGGGATAGGAGCCCCAGAGAGGGGTGCTGGGGGGGGCTGGCAGGGTGGGATGGGGACAGCAATGCAGGGGACGGGGACAGCACTTGGGGGTCTCCCTCAACCTCTTCTCTGCACAGACGACAGCGAAGGGGCTGCCCCGGCAGGTGCTCCTGGCCCCAGAGATGGATCCTGCCCTCCAGGTGAGGTGGGCACAGGGTCCCTGTGCCAGTCCCTGCAGCCGGGGGTCCTGTCCCCCACCTCACCATTCTCTCCCCATCCAGATGCACAACAGCTCCAGCTGCGTCTGCCCCATGCGCCCCGGCCCTCCTGGTCCAAAGGTGCGGTGTGTGTTCCCCCCCCTGGGAAGAGGCGCAGGGACCTGCTGGGACAAATCCCTTGGCTCTTTTGGCCCTTCAAAACCTCTTCTGCTTTGGATTTGGATTCTGGCGTCAGGGTCTGGGTTGGGAGGTCAGCAAATGGAAGCGCTGGAAGTCAGGAGCAGGGAGCCAGGCTCTGTCTTTCCCCAACAGGGAGAGAAAGGTGACCGAGGGTTCCCGGGAGAGAGGGGCCAGCCTGGATTTTCTGGGGAGAAAGGGAAGACTGGCAGCCCAGGGCAGCCGGGTCACCAGGGTCCCCGGGGCCCCCCAGGTCCTCCAGGACCACCGGGGCCCCCAGGACCACCAGGTACCTGGGGAGGCAGGAGCCCACCCATGGCCGCTGCCCTCCCCAGGGGATCGGAGAACGAGGTGAGTGCTGGGATGGGACACGGGCAGGCGGTGGCGGGGTGGACGGGGGATGCTGGCGCTGGCTGCGGTGCCTGCCCTTGGCTGGATTGGTGGGATGGGGAGGGCTGGGCTGCAGGGCTGGGGGAGCGGGCAGCCCGAGGGAGGGGGACCAGGGGATGGGACGTGGCCATTCAGTGACTGCTCTCTCTTTCCTCTCTCCCTCCAACCCGACACACAGCTGGGAGCATCCAGCCCTGCAGGGAACCCGGGACCCCCAGGCCCCCCTGGGCTGCCCGGCCAGCCTGGACCCCCAGGCTACCCAGGCCATGAAGGGCCCCCGGGGGTCCCTGGGCGGGAGGGGCAGCCGGGACCCCCTGGCCCACCAGGGGCTGTGGGACCACCCGGTTTCCCCGGGGCTGAAGGACCTCCAGGGTCTCCAGGCTCAGCAGGGCCAGATGGACCCCCAGGGGCACCAGGACTCCCAGGACCACAAGGCCCCCCCGGGGTACCTGGGCACGAAGGACCCCCCGGTCCCACAGGACCTGCATCACTCCCCGGCAAACCAGGGCTCCGAGGGGAGCCAGGACTCCCTGGGCTAAAGGTAAAGGGGTCCCAGCACGTCCATGTCCCTGGGGCCAGAGCAGAGCCAGTGGGGGGGGCGGGATGGAGCAGCTGGGCTCACGGGACCCTCGCTCTGCCCTGGGGGGGCTCTGGGGCTGCCCCAGCTCTGTGACTGCGGGGCCTGGGGGAACACGAGGTGCTGAGCCCCCCGTGCTCAGCACCCCGCACACCGTGTGCCGGCAGGGCGAGAAGGGCGAATACGGACTGCCAGGCATGCCAGGGACCCCCGGCCGCACCGGGGAGACGGGCGCCCCGGGTATGCCTGGTCCCATGGGGCCACCGGGGCCACCGGGGGACTACAGGGTGAGTAGGGGGTGCTAGGGCTGGGGGTGCTCAGGGGTGAGGGGGAGCCCCCGTGTTCACCCCAACACATCCTCACTTTCCAGTGCGACTCGCACCACGCAGGGCACCGGGGAACGGCTGGGCCACCGGGCCCCAAGGTGAGCGGGGGCAGCGGGCACCGCGGGCGGTGGGTGTTGGCGGTGGGGGCACGGGGATGGCATCGGCCATGGCTGCTCCCCAGTGTCAGCACCGACACCAAACAGCTCCATGGCAGGTGTTACCCCGCGGAGGGAGGCACAGCACTGTGCCAGGGGACTGGGGGGACCCGGGAATCCCCAGAGCTGGGGTGCCAATGGGACCTCTCTGCTTTCCTTCCAGGGAGAAAAGGGCGACCCTGGAGAGCGGGTTTGTAGCCATGGGCACCGGCTTGGGGGAGTTGGCTGGGGCGGGGGCCCATCCCCATCCCCACACCCTGAGTGTGAACCACTGAGCCCCTTGTGCTGTCTCTGCTCTCCCCACGCTCAGTGCCAGGGCAGAACCTCTGCCTCAGCTGCATGGCACCAACAGTGTCCCCAAACGGGCACTGGCATGGGGGGGCAGCGAGTCACACCATCCCCTGGGGCACATGAAAACACCTGTGCACACATGGAGCATGAACACGTGTGCACACCCATGCAAGCACACAGTGCACCCATGCACACACGTGTGCACAGCCGTGCACGCGGCGCAGACCCATCCCCACCACCCAGCACAGACTCTGATCGTGTCTCTCTGTGTCTCACCAGGGGTGCTGCTACGGGGAACACGGGTGCAAACCGGGCCACCTCCCCTTCCCCAGCAGCGGCAGCCAGCCCAGCTCCTGGGTGCCCATCAGCGGGTACCAAACGGTGAGTCCTCAGGGCTCGTTGAACCCCATCATGGTGAGGGGTGTTCAGGGACCCCAGACTGACCGTGGGGACCCTGCAGCTGGAGCCCAGGCAGCCCCACAGGGCTCACAGCCCCGGCTGGGGTGAAGGATGGAGGATGGAGGGATGGAGGGTGGAGAGCGGGAGGATTGTAGGGGAAGGATGGAGATCAGCCTTAATTTTCCCTCTTTCTCTGCAGGGCAGCAAAGAGGAGCCAGAGATTTACGGAGCGATCATCCCCCATGTGAGAAACGCTGCCTGGCTCCCATCTGCATGCTGCCCTGGCCTGAGGAGGGACAAGGGACAGCAATGGGGTGTCTTATAGCTGCCCCCCATCAAGGCAGCACCAAAATATCCCCATCCAATCTCCCCACTGCTCTGTCACAGGGTCTTCGAGGTCCCCCTGGGAACCCCGGCCCTCCCGGCCCCCCTGGCCCCCCAGGAGCACCAGGTCTCCTCTACTTCAATGTAAGGGCCAGCACGGGCTGTGCACACGCCTGTGACAGTGCACACGCCTGTGACAGTGCACACGCGTGTGAGCGTGCACAGCACGAGGGGTTCCCTGCCAGCCCACCTGTCTTTGCTTCCAGAGGCTTTACCCCAGCCATGCCCAGCAGCCCTGTAAGCAGCCGGTGAGACACAGCCTCGCTGTCCCCAAGCAGGACCCTGTCCCCTCCCCATGCACCAGGAAAGGCATCCCTGTACCCGGTGACAGTAACAGACCCCCCTTGCCTTTGCAGGCAGCCACTGACACAGGCTGGGCAGCAGGTAAGGACAATTCTCAGGTGTTTTGGGGGCTCCAGCCTCCTCAGAAATGCCTTTTGCAGAGTCTCGGCTCCCTTCCTGGGCTCCCATCACCACCACATCCCTGTGGGGCGGCTCCCACAGGGAGCATCCTGTGACCCCCGCTTCTCTGGGCTCTCCAGATGCTGACATCCCTCGGACGGAGCTGCCGGACTCGCGTGCCCATCTCCAGGTGCGGCCCAGCCGTGACCCCCCCGGGGCTGTCCAGTTGTCCCACTGCCGGGCCATGACCCCCTCCATCCCTCCCCCAGCGCCAGACGTGGGTCTTCAGGTCCAAGGAGCTGATGCTGAAGTCGGGCAGCGCTGTGCCCGAGGGGAGCCTGGTGTACGTGCGGGAAGGGAGCAGCGCCTTCCTCCGGACCCCCACCGGCTGGAGCCGCCTCCTGGTACCGCGCACCAAGGACACCCTTGGGGTCCCTGCGGGGAGGGGGGGTCCAGCTGCAGCCCTGGCAGGCGGCACCAGGCTGGGTTTGGTGCCGGGGCAGCAGAGCCTGGGGAGGGAGCCGACTCATAGAATCGTTTTGGTTGGAAAACCCTCAAGATCGTCGAGTCCAACCATTCCCCCAGCCCTGGCACTGCCCCATGTCCTGAGAACCTCATCTCCGTCTGTCCAACCCCCCCAGGGATGGTGACTCCAGCACTGCCCTGGGCAGCCTGTTCCAATGCCCCACAGCCCTTTGGGGAAGAAATTGTTCCCAATATCCAACCTCAACCTCCCCTGGTCTCCCCCTAACCCACCCCTCTACCCGTTGCATTGAGCAGCTGGAGGATTCTGAGTCGCTCTTCGCCGGTGACGACCCCTCTGCCTCCACCCCACAGTACCAGGTGAGGGGTCTGGGCAGCCACCGGGTCCACTCGCATCCCAGCAAGGGGACAGAGTCCCCTTTGCCTGTGGGAAGGGGAACAGGCCCCTGGGGAACTGTCCTCTCCTTTCCATGCAGGCAGCAAAGCGGGCGCAGATGAAAGGTGACAACACGGGGACACCCGTGCTGGCCCGGACGGACTCACTGGTGAGTGCTGCCGGTCCAGCTGTGCCGGGAGGGATGTGCTGTGGAGAAGGGGTTGTGTTGGGACGGGGAGGGTGCTGCACCCGTGGCACTGGGATGGGTATCCCCAGGCTGACCTGAGCTGCGTTATTCCAGGTCCAGAAGCAGGAGGGACAAGGGCTGCCCCAGATCTTGCCAACCACCATAGCCCCACGGATCCCCTCGGTAAGCAATGCGCCCCCCCCCCGGCTCCAGGGGTGGGTGACAAGTGGCCCAACCATGGGAGAAGGGGGAGGGGTGATG
This sequence comes from Pampusana beccarii, assembly GCA_013399365.1. Classification (NCBI taxonomy): domain Eukaryota; kingdom Metazoa; phylum Chordata; class Aves; order Columbiformes; family Columbidae; genus Pampusana; species Pampusana beccarii. The sequence goes on along the minus strand of VWYH01003720.1, from coordinate 27,832 downwards.
GGGGACCCCTCTGGCTGGAGGCTTCATCCTCCTGGCAAGGGAGGGAGCAGAGACCTCAGCACCTGGCCATGCCCAAGCCTCCCCCAAGCCGTGCGTTCTCTCCCCAGCTCCGTCTGGCTGCCCTGAACGTGCCCCTCGCCGGTGACATGAGCGGGGTCCGGGGTGCTGACCTGCAGTGTTACCGGCAGTCCCAGGAGGCTCAGCTCTATGGCACTTTCCGGGCGTTCCTGTCAGCCCCCACCCAGGACCTGGTCTCCATCGTCAAGAGGACGGACAGGACCCTCCCTGTCGTCAACCTGAAGGCAGGTACCCCCGGCCCCCATCGGGGCTGCCGGTGGCAAAGCCTCGCGGTCCCCCGTGAGCCTTGGCAAGAGGATGCTTGCCCGGTCCTGCACCCTGGCTATGCTCAGCATTTGTATTTTGGGGAGCCGAGAGGAACTGAGGGCAATTCATTGCCTACATGTGGTTGGGACAACAGCATCGTCCTGGTCCCCAGCTCAGCGCCACTTCTTGCTCCCACAGGGCCAGTTGCTGGCCAAGTCCTGGAGCTCCCTCTTTGATGGCCAAGCTGGTGCCGTCCCACGGGGCCCCATCTACTCGTTCAATGGGCGCAATGTCCTGACGGATCCCCTCTGGTGAGTCCAGCTGCGGGGTGGGCATAGGCAGGGTGTCTCCAAACAAGCGCGTCCATGCCAGGAGCTGGGCTGTGGGTCTGCAGCTCCTGGCACTTGCATGGATGCAGAAGCTGGTCCAAAGAGCTGGAGGTGCCCCAAGGGGTGTTCCCCAGCCCTTATCACCCCCATCCCCACCCGCAGGCCCCAGCGGCTGGCCTGGCACGGATCCACGCCGCGGGGCGGCCATGCCCGCCGGCGGGATTGCCAGGGCTGGCGCAGCTCCGGCCCCGGGGAGGGTCTGGCCGCCCCCCTGGGCGAGGGGAGGCTGCTGGCCGGGCAGCGGCACAACTGCTCCCAGGCGCTGGCAGTGCTCTGCGTGGAGGTGGCTTTCCCGTACCGGCACATGTGGTGACCCCGGCACTCGTGACCCCCATCCGCGTGCCCCAGGCAGCCCACCCTGTTCTGCGGGGCTGGGGAAACAGCCCCGTGGGCAGCGCAGGGGCAGAAATGCAGCGTTGGAGCCGTGCAAGAGCACCGAGGGGACACGGACTCTGCAGCCGGGCTGCACCGTGCTCACCACCGGCTGCACCATTCCTGCAGAACCCCGTGCCCCGGGGCAGCAGGGTGACACCAGGCTGCGCCTGCCCACCTCCCTGCACCTTGAGCAAAGCGAACGCTGTCACTGCCCCAGAAATAAAGACACAAAAAAGGTGTTTTGGATTAAATGCAACGCTCTGTTATGGGGGGCGGTACCCAGGATGTTGCCTGCTGCAGCGAGAGGCATGGTGAGGCACACCGCAGCCAGCCTGGGGAACGGGGAGAGAGTCTGGAGCCATGCGTGTACCCCCTGAAACGTCCCAGCGCATTCCAGACCCCTTCGCCGCAATATCGAACCGCAACCAGGCAGGCGTAGAGCCCCGCTACACAGCGCCCGCCCCCTCGCGCTTCTATTGGTCGGCATCGCTGTCCGTCTGAGATATCGCCCTTCTGAGTGGCCGGTTTGAATGCGCGGAGCGCTTTCTGACTGGCGAGAGGGAAGGGCGGGGCACGACCCGTGGCCCCGCCCTCCCACTGCCGTTGGCGGCGCGGTGGGTCCCGGCGGACGGGGATTGGCGGACGGTTTCGGCGGGCTGAACGGAGGTTTGAAACGCGCCGGGCGGTTGAAGCCGCCATCATCGCCACTTGAGTAGCGCCCGTCGCCGCTATGGAGCTCCAGGAGTCCCCGTCGCCCCTCCGGGTGCGTGCGGCGCCCCGCGGCCACCTGTCCCCGCCGGGTTTCGGGTCCCCCCGCCGCCCCTCGGGTCCCCTCGGCGCCCCGGGTCTCCCTCAGCTCCCGCCGGGCCCCCTCATGGCCTCCACAAGCCCCTCTCGCGGCTTCTTCCCGCGCTCTCCTCAGACCCCCCGTTCCTCTGAGATTCCCCCATCCGCGTTCTCCTCGCCCCGGCCCGGCTCCCTCCTCCGCTCCCCGGGTACCGTGTCGGGTTCCCCGGACTCCCCCCCCAGTTTCCCACCCCGATTTGATCCCCCCGGGCTCGCCGCCCCTCACTGCCGCCGCCTCTCCCCGAGCAGCCCGCGGACGAGAACCGCCGTCTGGCCAAGGGCGATGGCGCTGTGAAGGGGCTCTCTGTGGAGCACATCTACCAGAAGAAGACGCAGCTGGAGCACATCCTGCTCCGGCCCGACACCTACATCGGCTCCGTGGAGCTGGTCACCCAGGTAAGGCGGGGGGGACACCCGGGGTCAGGGGGAGGGTTTGGGGCTGAGCCACCTGAACCCCTCGGAGCAGGTGAGAAGTTGTCAACATCTGTTTATAAAGCTCAAAACATCTGCTTTACAAACTGATGGCATAGAAGAGGAGGTGTGCCTGGGGACTTACGTGATTCTTGCTTTTTTTTTCCAGCAAATGTGGGTTTTTGATGAGGGCGTGGGCCTCAACTGCAGAGATGTGACCTTTGTGCCTGGCTTATACAAAATCTTTGATGAGATTCTAGGTAAGGTTGACCCATCCGTTGAGTCAATGATTGACAAGTTATTAATGGGTGCTGAATGACTAAGAACTGGAACCAACGTAAGAACTTATCAAGTGTACTTTTATCTACTTGCGCTGTCGACCAAATAAGGTTTATTGCATCATTTGATGGGTTGTGTTCGCACAACACATGGTTTGTTGATTGTGCTTGGAAATATTGGATACTGATGATCTTCCATTAGTGCTACCTAACAGTAAACTATTCGTTGGATGATGGTGACTCTATTACAAAACCGATTTCATTAAGCCCAAAATTCTTCCTTTTATATTAACTCATAATACTTGTCTTTGTAACTTGCAAAATATTTGCACACCAAGATGGTTATTAGTAATGCTATATTGAATTTTTGCATTCATTCTACTGAAGACACTTTACAGTTTTGTCTTGATTTGGAATATAATAACAATAATCTTTCCATTCTAGTCAATGCTGCAGACAACAAGCAGAGGGATAAAAACATGTCATGCATTAAAGTTACAATTGACGTGTAAGTCTTATTTCATTTTCTTTCATTGCCTTCTCCACTCCGGTGTGTTAGATTTGCTTGCTCAGATGCTGTTCTTGTGCAGTACTGGAGGGCTCCGCGATGTGACTGATCCAAGTTAGATCAAATGTAATTTACCACTTGTGAAAGCCTTTTCCTTTGCTTAGTCCCTTACAGAGTGCTGAGTTGTGAAATCACTGCTTTTTTGTTGTTGTTTTCCATCGTGGCCATTTTCCTCTTTTCCTTCTCTCAATGTTTTATTCTGCTGCTGAGCACAGACAGGATTTTTCTCTGTGGTGGTCCATTTCATAGAGGTATCTGCAGATCTGACAATTTTTTGGTTGCCTTGTCCTCCCTCTGCTGGTTGTTTCTGCACTTGCTTCCCAAATATTTGCTCTAAATGAAATGGTACCTTTCCCCAGAGCTTTTCTGTAATACTTGTTGCATAGCTCAGTCACTTGCAGCCTTAAAACCACACTTTTTCTTCTTTTTCCCTCAAGAGAGAATAACACAATCAGTGTATGGAACAATGGGAAAGGTATTCCGGTAGTTGAACACAAAGTGGAGAAGGTCTATGTGCCTGCTCTTATCTTTGGACAGCTACTGACATCCAGCAACTACGATGACAATGAAAAGAAAGTCACAGGTAGGGAAGACTCAAATATGCGCTAATATTTTCGAGCAGCCAGATTGGTTTAAATGTGTGAACTGAACTAGAAGGGCGTCCTTGATGCAACATGAAAATGGTGTTCTGAGTCCATCAGAGAGAAATCTCTGCTCTGTTTTGTAGTAATAACAGTACAAACATGGAGAACAGGAAAAAATTATCTTTGAACACTGATCCAAATTACATATGGGTTTATAGTCGCACACTGCGTTTGTAGGACATTGTTGCTTATTGGCAGTTGTGCTGAAGTGGCTGAACTCCTGTTAGTCTGGAATTCCTTTTGTTGGTTTTGAACAAAGGTAATAAAAAGAGTCTGTTTTCCTCCTAATTGCAGGTGGGCGAAATGGTTATGGAGCCAAACTGTGCAACATATTTAGCAAAAAGTTTACTGTGGAAACTGCGTGTCGTGAATACAAAAAGTTATTCAAGCAGGTATGAACACTTCTCATTTCAGTAAGGTTATACCTGAGATTTTCAAATAAGACCCTAAGTTTTTGTTCCAGAAATCTATGCATAACTTGCATTCAGTGCACCATGATTACAATCAATTTGGCCCACAATTACTGTACCACCAAGTATAATTCAAATGAATAATTAAATGAGCAAACATAATCAGAACCTAGCTTTTCACCAGTGGGTTTTTTTTTTTTAATTTGAAACTCATAAATCAGTTTACTGCTTTTAAAAACTAACCTAGTTACTTGCAACTTATGAAACTTCCTTTTCTCAGACCTGGACAGACAACATGGGAAAGGCTGGTGAAATGAAACTGAAATATTATGATGGAGAAGATTACACGTGTGTCACTTTCCAACCTGATCTGTCAAAATTCAAAATGACAATTCTTGATAAGGACATTGTAGCACTAATGTCTCGAAGAGCGTATGATATTGCTGGATCCACAAAGGATGTCAAAGTTTTCCTAAATGGACAGAGGCTGCCTGTAAGTGAGCATTTAAAAGAAACTGTAATGTCTGTATATCTCATGGCATTTAAACAGTGAGATTTTGTTGAAGCGATTTATTTTAGACACAGTGAAGAGAGAATTTGCGTGAGTGATTTCTGTACTTCTCAGGAGGGTGTGCATTAAGTATTTATAGGAGCTGTTATAAACGAGTTGTCTGCTTTCATCTGGATGCAGGTGAAAGGATTCCGCAGTTATGTGGACCTCTATCTGAAGGACAAAGTAGACGAAACCGGTAACGAGCTGAAGGTTATCCACGAGGAAGTGAATTCTCGGTGGGAAGTGTGTTTGACTTTAAGTGAAAAAGGTTTCCAGCAAGTGAGCTTCGTCAACAGCATTGCCACTACAAAGGTAACTTTTTTTAAGTGCATTTAGTCAAGCTAATGCCATGTTCTTCATCATTAATATTCCTAGCCATTTGTAAATGTACATAAGTTAGTGACAAATAGTTGCTTAATGTTGCAAAGACAACGTTTAAAGTTTTAAATAGATATTCATAATTTTTTTTTTAATGGAGTCACCACCAGGTCTTTGGTCCCATTTTCCCTTAGGGTGGCAGGCATGTTGATTACGTAGCGGACCAGTTGGTGACTAAAATCATTGAAGTTGTGAAAAAGAAAAATAAAAATGGAGTCGGAGTGAAGCCTTTTCAGGTACGTCAGAATTTCCCCAGTGGGAAACACAACTCTAGGTTTTGGTGGTTTGGTTTGGTTTTTTTTTCCCCAATGGGAAATAAAACATTATTGTAACTATAGAATGTCAGAATGTGCTGCTGTTTCTGAGATGAGCTTGTATAACACGTGACGCTTTTTGTATGGAACTATAGGTGAAGAACCACATGTGGATTTTCGTGAATGCCTTAATTGAAAACCCAACCTTTGACTCTCAGACCAAGGAGAACATGACTCTGCAGGCAAAGAACTTTGGCTCAACCTGTAAACTGAGTGAAAAATTTATTAAGGGTGTAAGTATTGATATACACGAATAATAGATATGTCTGTAAAACTGCATCTTATGTTCAACGTGGCAAATACTTTTGAAGCAATGCCATGAACTGAAGAAAAATTATATAACTTAAAATTCTGTCATTGTTAAGGCTTTTCCTGCAATTTTGGGGCGTTATTTTTTATATTGCAGGCAGTTGGCTGTGGCATTGTGGAAAGTATCCTAAACTGGGTAAAATTTAAAGCACAGAGCCAGCTGAATAAGAAATGTTCGGCTGTGAAACACACTAAGATTAAGGGTGTTCCTAAACTGGATGATGCCAATGATGCTGGTAAGTGTTTTACATCCTTTGTAACCAATTAATTCAAAAACAGTTAAAACTTTTTGTTAGCCAAATAAAAGAACTGTCTCCTAAACATAATGAGAAAACCTGTTATAGTTCATCACCATTTTACAGTCCCACTTACTATGTGCAGTGCAAAAAAGCCTGTATGTGTTGGAAGATATTAATTCTCATTCAGTTTGTGTGTATGCAGGTTTTGATTTCACTTCTTAATTAGAAAAATGACTTGATTATTTTTTTTTCTTTTAGGCAGCAAGAATTCTTTAGATTGTACACTTATCCTGACCGAGGGAGACTCAGCCAAAACACTGGCTGTCTCTGGTCTAGGAGTGGTTGGTAGAGACAAATATGGAGTATTTCCCCTTCGTGGTAAAATGCTCAACGTCAGGGAAGCTTCTCATAAGCAGGTTAGTTGGAAAATTATTATAGCCTACATGTAGAAAGCACGGTGTGAGTCCTGTTAGTTGAGTGTTTTGCCTGAAGAGACGTTTGTGTTGTGGGCTAGAAAGTGGTTGGAATGATCTAAAATAATTTAAGCATTAGACTTCATTTTAGAAATGATAAGTTTCTAAACAGCAAAAAAAACATTTACTCAGTCAATGGATATATTGTCGACTTTTTTGAGCTACATTTTAAGTCTGAAAGACAAGTTTTTATTCTGTGTGGTCTTTTCCAGATTATGGAAAACGCTGAAATCAACAACATCATCAAGATTGTGGGTTTACAATATAAAAAGAACTATGAAGATCAAGAATCTTTAAAGACTCTTCGCTATGGAAAGATTATGATTATGACAGATCAGGTTAGGTTCACTAAAACTGAAAACTGGGAGAGAAAAAAAACCCCAGCACTTGAATACAGAGGGAAGAAGAAAATAGTACCTTTCTCCCACTGCCTTTGTTGTACCAAATTCTCTGTATTTGTTTCTTTTATCATCTATATTTTAGTGGGTCATAATGTCTTTTCAGCCACAAAACAAAACAGATAAAGTAGAAGAGGGAGTAGTATCACCAAAAAGCTAAATACTCTCCAGTCTGCTCATTCAAGGTCCTTAGCCAGTCCTTGATACCTTTTTTCACTAAGAAAGTGCCTTTTCTGTTTCTCTTAATTTTCAGTAGTTAAACAACACGTGGTCACCTTTATAGAAATGAAAGTTAACAGGGTCAACTGGAATTATAGAATCATTTGCTGTTAAGGTGACAGTTGTCACTTCCATCATGTCCCTGATTAAATATGTCTCTTTTTAAAATTTTGTAAATCAGGATCAAGATGGATCACATATCAAAGGTTTGCTGATTAACTTCATCCATCACAACTGGCCATCTCTTCTAAGACACAACTTTTTGGAGGAATTTATTACTCCCATCATAAAGGTAAGGGTTGCGTAGGTTATTAATGTGAATAAGTGAGGATCTGTTGGTCCAAACCTGCCTCTCACTTCACATCTGTTCATTGTAGGTCTCTAAAAACAAAGAAGAAATTTCATTCTACAGCATTCCTGAGTTTGAAGAATGGAAAAGCAATACACAGAACTACAATTCATGGAAAATCAAGTACTACAAAGGTTTGTAGAAAACTTAATATGGTGAAATTAAATGATCCAAGTAAGAGCACTCATGACTGAAATTCAGTTAGCTCTGCTTTCGCAGAAGGGGTTTGCACTGGGCGTCCTCCAAGTCTCTTCTCTCTTAAGATACTCTGATTACAAATACATGTGGCATAAAATGTAAAAATGAGGAGACAATAAACTCTAACTGGATAAAATCTTAGTAAAATCTCTCGAAATGGAAGGACAATATTGTAGGTAACCATTATTTCAGCCCTATTTTAAAGTAATGTAAGTTTTCAGTAAGTCATATTCATACTGTACATTAATATGCTGCATCACAGAAACTAGACATAGCAAAATATTTCTTTGAACCACAACTTGATTTAAGCAAGGGGTTATTAGGATTAATTAGCACTGTCTCTGCAGGTTTGGGTACCAGCACGTCAAAGGAGGCTAAAGAATACTTTGCAGATATGGCTAGACATCGAATTGGCTTCAAATATTCTGGTCCTGAAGACGATGCTGCGATCACCCTGGTAACTACCTCTTGATTTAATTGCTGATTTACTACCTTTGATATGCTACTGCTTAGAGTGCTGTGTATTTTCTCTTAAAATGCTCTTAGAGACCTTTGGGCTTGAGACAATCTCTTTGTTACCAAGGCTACAGCTTTAGTCGAACCAGTAGAAGCACATCTGTCCACGGACCTCAGGCCAAGAGTACCCTTTAATGATTGTTTTTAAATATAGCTTGGAACAAACTAATCACTACAAGCCAATTGACATTTTCAGACACAATAGTAAATATTTCTTTACCATTTTTCTCTATGTTCTGTTCTGATTTTCTCCAAGTCAGACCCTCCATTTCTCCATCAGATTTTCTTCTCAAATGGTTCACCACTGGATTCAAACAGTCCTTGCTTCTGGGAGCAATCACTCTTAAGTATTCTGAGCTATTAGGCAATGCCAAAAAACCTCAAGTTTTTCCCCAAAATATTAATTTCCCCAAAATTCTGCTTTAGTTTTCCATTATGATGTTAAAAAAAAACTACCTACCATGTCTCCTGAAGACTGGTGGAAATTATGCTCTTAATATATTTAGCTACAAGAACCTTTTGCTGCACTTCTTGGGCTATTAAGTCAGTCTGTTTAGCATGTTATTCTCCTGGGTAAACACTCCCCATATGCTCATGCTTTCTCTAATGGTCCAAAAAGCCACACCACAGAATGTCCTAGAATTGAGTTTACTTTTCATTTTGTAATACACAGGCCTTTAGCAAGAAGAAGGTAGAGGAGCGAAAGGAGTGGCTGACTAATTTCATGGAGGATAGAAGACAACGGAAGCTGCATGGCCTGCCAGAGGTAAAAGGTTTACGTATATATGGAAAAATGGTTTCCCGTTTCTCCATGGATTGTTATCAGCTTCGTTCTGGCACGGTAGAGCCGCACACAGCTCAGTGAGTCAGTCACCCGATTACAGGACAGTTAAAATGTTTCAGGATTTTGCAGAGCAGCCTCTTTTCTCGTGTTATCAGTGCAGCCTCATACCCAATTGTCCAACAGTTCATTTCATTTTTTATTCTTATCTTTCAAATTACTTTATCAATAGGGAAATGATAACTCAAGCAGGGCTGTATGGAGACTTTTTTCCTCAAAAAAATTGGTCTGTATCACAGGAAGCCACGTTTCCCCTTTCCATGCAACAAATATCAGCACTTGAGCTGTGTTTAGCTCGTCTTATACAAAGCTTCCATTCTAGTGAAACCAGCTGAGTACAAGCTAAGGTACAGATTGTTAAAATTAAGGTAATCTTGCACCTGTTCTTCTTAGGAATACCTATATGGGAAAAATACTAATTACCTGACATACAACGACTTCATTAACAAGGAGCTGGTCCTGTTCTCAAACTCAGATAATGAAAGATCTATCCCGTCACTGGTTGATGGTAAGTTATTTTCATACAGTGATTCCATATAGTGCATTCCCCAGAACTTAATAACTGGGTGTTTGTGTGTATGTCATCAGAATCGGGGAACCTGCTGAGTTTTTCAGTGTTCTGAAGTCCATATTCTGCTGAGTTTTTTAATCTTTGGATTAGACATCTTATTCATTTTGTAGTATACTATTAAAAGTACATTATTCTCCTGGTGGAGAATCTTTAGGTGTACAAGCAGTTCTTAGTCTCTAGAGAGCAGAAACGAAATGAAACACATGGTGTGTTCTAATCACGAGGTCTTTTCTTTTTTCTACAGGTCTGAAGCCAGGTCAAAGGAAAGTTCTTTTCACATGTTTCAAACGAAATGATAAGCGGGAGGTGAAGGTTGCTCAGCTGGCTGGTTCTGTAGCTGAGATGTCATCATACCATCATGGTGAAGTAAGAACCCAACCTGGTTGTGCAAAATGCTTTTTAAATGAAAGGCAAAAAACCCTTCCTGTTGATTTGATGGTTAAGGTGCCTCTAAATCAGATGTTTGAGTATACAAGTCAAAACAAAGTGGCTGTGTATCTGCTATTAATACTTCAATATTAATTTAATCTGAGGTTGGTCGGTCTTCCTGTCTAGCTAGACCTTATGGGAGTATATTTCATTCAAAAAAGTAGAACAAGAAAAACCTGCTTTATTTGGGATAGATTTAGGCAGACGTTAATAGCCTTTCTACCTTGGGAAGGAAAAGTTAAGCACTAAAACAAGCTTCTCTTTGGAGGCTGACAGACTCTTTCATTGGAGGTTTCAAGAACAGGTAGACAGCGAGATATTCTTGTCTCACAGGAATATATCTAATCACCCAGACCAGATATTCTGGGGATGCACTTTCAGTGAGTTTCCTTCAGTATTTTATCGAGTTTATTCTCTGTATCAATTCTGTTCTTGGTGTGAATTTCGCCTTTAACTTTGTCCCTTCAATGAAGAATTCTGCATTTTTAGCTTTGAACCTTCCTTTCTTGCAGGCATCGCTGATGATGACTATTATTAATTTAGCTCAGAACTTTGTGGGCAGTAACAACCTCAACTTGCTGCAGCCTATCGGTCAGTTTGGCACGAGGCTGCATGGTGGGAAAGACTCTGCCAGCCCTCGATACATCTTTACAATGCTCAGGTCAGCATTAAACATTTCTTACTGTCTTAAATATTCTTAGCATATTACAGGACTCAATTTTACAGTAACTACAATGAAAAACGAATTTGCTTTTTCCCTTTGGACTACTTGTAAATTCTCTTTTCCATTCTAGCCCACTAGCACGGTTGGTGTTCCCACCAACAGACGACAATATCCTGCGGTTCCTATATGATGACAATCAGCGTGTAGAACCGGAATGGTATATGCCCATCATTCCAATGGTGCTGATAAACGGGGCAGAAGGGATTGGTACTGGCTGGTCCTGTAAGATCCCCAACTTTGACATCAGGGAAGTTGTGAATAATATCCGTCGTTTGATGGATGGAGAAGAGCTATTGCCAATGGTAAATAACGTGTTTAAAAACAATGCCTGGCTTGTTAGCTTATTCAGCACATATTGGAGCGTTTCATGCAAGCGCTTCAAAACAGAAGTATCGACACAGAGCTGAATCCAGTGTTCTTTTCTGCTTAGCTTCCTAGTTACAAGAATTTCAAAGGCACCATAGATGAGCTGGGACCTAATCAGTATGTGATAAGTGGTGAAGTGTCTATCCTCGATTCTACAACCATTGAGATCACTGAGCTGCCTGTCAGAACATGGACACAGGTAATACACAGTGAATTTGTCCATGGCAATGAATGTATAGTTTTCCCTGTAAAGCAGAAAGTGATATTAGTGAGTTTAGGAGCTTTTAATCTCCATGGAAAACGTGAATCTGATTCTCTTCTCAGACTTACAAAGAGCAAGTTCTGGAGCCAATGTTAAATGGGACTGAGAAGACACCCCCACTGATCACAGACTATAAAGAATATCACACAGACACCACAGTGAAGTTTATAGTGAAGATGACCGAGGAAAAACTAGCTGAAGCTAAAAGAGCAGGGCTGCACAAGGTCTTCAAACTCCAAACGAATTTAACATGCAACTCCATGGTATGTAATAGATTTTGCTGAAGAAAGTTCTTGGTTTAACCCAAAGACTCCATGGAACGCCGCAGTTGCTGCTTGTAATGAAAATGCTCTTTTGCAACAACCTATTCACTTTTATTTCTCTGCTGTTACTGGTTTTAAATCAGCTTTCTAAATGTACCTTTAAAAGGTCAAGAGACTGGCTTGGGAATGGACCCGAAGTGGTACGGTTTTGCCTGAAGGAGTCAAAATGATCTGAAATCACACAGTTACAGAGACCTTTGTTGCGACAACAGCACTGCTATTGAGTGTCTGGATTCTGACAATGTGTGAAGCTTGATGCAAGATATTATCCTGCAGATGGCTTTAAGACTCAAGTAACCTTAACCCTACTATGTGTGTTCAAGAACTCTGAAATTCTAAAATTGGCTCTGCTGCTGTGCTTGCAAACTGAAGTAATTTCTAAAACAACACTAAGATTTTAGAATTTGTTGGCTCGTAATTCAACTGTAGTATTGTGTCTGTGTTATAGGTAATTTTCAGTGGGTTTGGAAATCAGTTTTATCATCATAAGGCCTCTGTTCTTCCCTCTAGGTTCTTTTTGACCACGTCGGCTTTCTCAAGAAGTACGACTCTCCCCAGGATATTCTTAAAGAGTTCTTTGAACTCAGGCTCCGGTATTATAGTTTGAGAAAAGAATGGCTCATTGGAATGATCGGTGCCGAGTCTGCAAAACTGAGCAACCAGGCTCGTTTCATCCTGGAGAAAATAGATGGCAAAATTGTCATCGGTATGTGGTGTTCTTGGGTTTTTTGGTTTATGAAACTGGGAGAAGAAGTAGGTGCCCCCTTGAGTTCTGTCAGCACCCCCTTGGCCCCAGACTGGCTCTTAACAAACTACACCAGAGCTTATCTTTCTGTTCAGCTACACACAAGAGGAAAATGCTTCGCAGAGTATCCTTGGTCTACAGAGCATTATGCACATATTCATTAAAACAGGACACAGACTTCCTACTGTGTGCTTGACACTAGTTTGAAAGTAGCTTTTTTTAAAAATAATTTAGCAATAGTTCCAACTATAACTTAATAGGCGTAAGAGTTACAAGTAGTACTGGTAGGAATAGAAAGGGGTGGCGGTGTCTGTACAAATGCTCCTTCCTTAAGAACCTGTATCTCTTTGTGAACCTCTGCAGAAATATTCCGAATCATGTTCTCAGTGGATTGGGGCTTCACACTTAAAAGATACTCAAGTTAGCAGCATCTGAGAATCATGAGCTGGGAAAAAGAAACAGATCTTTGTTCTCAGCGCTCACATTTTTCAATCAACTTTCCCACTTCACTCTAAAAGGCAGCCTGTATTTCACTTGCGTTTGCGGAGGGTGCAGCTAAGACAAAGTGTCATAAGATGTTTTGTGGTTTGTGTCTGAAGGCAGCCCAATAATCCCAACAGCCTCTGTCTGTTTGACTTGACTCAGGAAGAGAAATAATTCCCTTGAAATGCATTTTCTTGGGGTTTTGTAATAAGTAGTTCAAGGCTGACAGAGCTGGTTTCATTTGTATTTGTGTCTCATGGTTGATTGCTTCTGCTAGCTTAAAAAAGAACAAATTCCAGCTGAAGCATTTCCATTGGTTGGGGCACTTATAGCATAAATTTCCCAGGTGATGGCTAATGAGGCACAAGCTATACCAAAGCTTTTGAATGCTATCAGGGTGGTTTTTCCTCCACCTGCCTTGTTGTTATCGTGACACCTTTTTGATACCATCGCACCTTTTTTTTTTTCCAAGTTCAAAAACTACATAGGGCAGCGGAAATACAAATGTGGAAATGAAGAAGAAAAATATTTACAGTGCTCTGACGGGTGTTCCTGACAGCAATAGGAGCAATGCTGATCTGATAAATCATGAAGTAGGAACTTTTTAGGTGTTATTTCAGGCTTTTCCACATGTCCCGCCTCTGAAGAGGAAAGGCTATTTTAGAGCCAGATAGGATGCTGAACTGCTAGAACCACGCGACCCAAAATTTAAAGCTCATCTGCCTTTCCTAACGGTGATTGGTAGCGGTCACTAATGGACAATCCTGAAATGTCTGTTTACAGAAAACAAACCCAAGAAAGAGTTGATTCAAGTGCTTATCCAGAGAGGGTATGAATCTGATCCAGTGAAGGCTTGGAAGGAATCGCAAAACAAGGTAATGCTTCAGTCATCCTCTAAACGGATCCAAACTGGCCCCTATCTCATAATTCGTACGAAGAAGCGCAAGTTGCTTTTCACTTTGTAGGATTCAAGAGCTTGCATGTCTGGTATGTCTGTGATAAGAAACATAAGACAAGGAAAAATTCAGTCTGTTGTTCAGAAGGCGCTGAGGCCTCATCACTGGGGTTTGAGTCTGTTGGGTCAAGTCCTCCCACAGCAACTTCTGTGGTTCCTCAAGGGTTTCCGTCCACCTGTGGGCCACAGCTCTGGAAGGGCTGTGAGGAAGATGACAACAGATGAAGTAGCCTGAGGAGAGAATCTGGATGATCAAGACAGGCCAAAGAGAGTAGGGCAAAAAGAGATTTGGAGAATTGTTTGTGCAGGTTTCCTGTGGCTTTAAGAAACATAACTTCATCTCTCTCCACTTCCGAATTATTCAAGAAGAGTCTAGGTTGCCATAGCACATGAAGTACCTGCGATGCACTCCAAATTTGATCAATAGCCCTACCCTTTCATGTCAATACATTTATTGACAATGTTTGTTTTAAATCCACATTCAGGAAGAAGAGGAGGAGGAGCAAGATGAAAGTGACAAAGAATCAGCTGCAGCTACCGGACCAGACTTCAACTATCTGCTGAACATGCCCCTTTGGTATCTGACTAAAGAGAAGAAAGATGAGCTCTGTAAGCAGAGAGATAACAAAGTATGTTCCTTCTTTTTCTTGTAAAAGCATTGTTACAGAATGTGTTTTTTAAATGGCGGATGAAAATATGCAACTGATGATTATCAACTGATTTCTTTTAGGAGACAGAGTTGGAAAACCTTAAGCGCAAGAGCCCCCCTGATCTGTGGAAGGAAGACCTTGCTGCCTTTATCGAAGAACTTGATGTACGTTGGTGCTCAGTGCAGATGGCTGACTCTGTTGCAGTCTTATCCACTCACTCTTTATTGGGGTTTTTTTGTTGTAACAAGGAAACTAAAAACGATAACTCCTATGTCTTGCGCTCATTGAGGAGAATGAAAGTTTCTTTGCTTGGATTGGGAGTCAAAATACCAATGTGGCCACAGGGAGGAGAGCAGTTAGCAGTCTGGGTAGTGAAGAGGAGTTTTAGGAGCAAGTATCGAGTGTGTTCCTGCGAGGGCTGTGATGGTGGGGATTTTTCAGTAGTACCTTGTTTCTTTTGTATTCTCACGGTTGTGTTGCTTTATGCTCACCTCTGCAGGCGGTGGAAGCCAAGCAAATGCAGGATGAGATGGCAGGAGTTGCTGGTAAACCTTTAAAGGTGAAAGGAGGAAAAATGAAGGTGAAGAAGGCGCAACTGCCAGAAGTCATGCCATCAACTCACGGCGAAAGAGTTGTTCCTCAGATAACTGCAGAGATGAAGGCAGAGGCAGAGAAGAGAACTAAAAAGAAAATAAAGGTAAAAAAGAACATTTTGAACACTTAGTCTTTCTTTATATCCTCTCCAACACAGTCCTAAAGAAATGCAAGTTCTTGTTAGGTGAACTTGACCTGATGAAGCAGCTGTTTAGGGAGAGGGACAGAATCTTAGGACGTGGGGAACACTAGAAATGGATGTTCTTCAGTCCGAAGGAGAACAGATTCCCTGACATCTCAGGAGGTGGCTTAGAGGGAAATCTTTCGGCAAGAGCATATATCACAGTGTCAGAGATGGGCAGAAAGGAAAAGGCAGATGCAAGTGAGGTTGTTCTAGCTGTCCTGGGGATTTTATAAATCCTCCAGCAGGCAGGAAGTACAGCCAGTAAATTCACTTCTCTAGAACAGCCTGTGCAATTCCAGTAATGCTTTCAGCCACTTAATGCCATTTTTGTTCTCGATATCAAGGAGATAAAGAAGATTTAACTCTTTTTATAGAGTTAGTTGAAATTATGCCATCCAGCCGTTTGCAACAGAGAAAATTGAAATATCCCCTCACCTGTTTTGACCTGTAAGCCAGAAATACTACTCCGTTCCTACAGATGGTTCCAGCTAACAGTTTTTCCAAATAACTTGCACTGTTGTTTTTAACCCACCCTGTTCAGTTCTGCATCCTCAACACGCCCTAGAGCCATCCCATTGGCACACAACGGCGGCAGCAACGCGCTCTCAGGAATGGGAACAAAGTTCCTGTTTTCGTTCGTGTTGGGTTTTGTGTTTTAAGTCACCTGATCTGGGGACAGACCGTGTCTGATTTACTTGGCTGTAATCAATTTTACACACAGTTTCTTTCGCAAGCTCACATTTCCTGTATCGCTGACTTTCATCCATCTAAAATGAGCAGCTCCTTTATACATTATTCTCTGTTGTGCCTCTTCTAATAGTGTGAGCTGACTCGCTATCTATTTGATATCTGCTTGTATCTTCAGAGTGAAAAAAATGAATTTGATGAGAATCAAGAAGAAAATACATCAGGAGACAAAGAGCCGTCAAACCTTAAGCAGAGATTAGTGCAGAAGCGTAAGACCGAGCGAGGTAAATGCTTTTGTGTTATTCCATCAAGGGAAAATGAGGGGAAGGGTTGTAGGTTTGGTTATCTGACCTCTTCCTGAAGGTGAGGAACACCTAGGATCAGTATTTTTGGAAAAACTAGGTGAGAAAGTGATCTTGGATAACAGTCAAGTGGGATAGATTACTATTTCTATTTGATGTTTAAGCCAGTATCCTCTGAACTTAGTGAAGTACTTTTAGGTTGAGCTTGAACTGCTGAGGCTGAAGTACACGTGGAAGTTTGCTGGTTCATCCTGCCTCCCAATATTTTTCAGATGCAAAGAGACAGGCCACTCTACCATTTAAACCAATAAAGAAAACCAAGAAACGAAACCCTTGGTCTGACTCGGGATCTGATTCAGAGTCTGATTTTGAAGCGCTTCCTCAAAGAGAAAGGGTGGTTCGCCAGGCAGCCGGTGAGTGACGATACAAAGGCAGAAAAGGGGCAATCTGGAGGAGAATATTGAACAGATTTTTGGAGAGAGCTCCCGAAGGCTGAGGGCTCAGTCGGAAATAATTTTTAAGAGACTTACTTATTTTACTGTATGTAACAGCTAAATATTTCTGTCGTCTGAGCAGATTTTCATCATGCTTTTCATGGAAAAGCAGAAATGGGCAACTATAGAAATAAGGTTATTGGTTGTAATTACACAAATGTGTTGGCAAATAAATGTGTTGTTGGTAAACGAGCCCAGAATACACTTGTGATTTGGAGTCATCTCACTGGCAGTCTCAATATCTGCTTAGTTTTATTCAGATCTTTAGTTTTTTATAACCGCAGCTAAAATATTGAAAAATAAACTGAGCTGCATATTGCCCGACATGTAAAATAATACATCTGTGTCATTTCCTCAGCCAAAGTCAAGACCATAATCAGTTCGGACTCAGAGGCAAGTCCCTCCAGCTCAGAGGAGGAGTTCAAATTTCGGGACGACAGTGAAGACAACACTGAACCAGATATAGACCCGAAAGAAAAACCTGCTCCCAAGCCCAAAGCTGCTCCAAAGTGAGTATTTCTCCACACAGTCACTGGAAATCAGTTGTGCTACATAAAAATAATTAGCTCTTTTTCTTCAATGCACTTATTTAATAAGTTGAAAAAATACTTGGGGTTTTGTGTTGTAGGGAAACCACTGAAAAAGCAGCTAAAGCTCCCAAGCAGAAGCTGATGCAAAGCGCTATCCCTGGTGAGTACAAGACCTTCTAAACCTCGTTGGTTTTCCTAAACCCCCGTGAGAAAGTGGGGTTTTAGGAATCTGGGCATTCTGATCAGCGCGTTAGCACCGACAAGGCAGCCCTTGGTCACAAGACCTTGCAAAGAAACTTTGCTGCTGCAGCACAAGCTGGTTTCAGTGCCCTAAACCATGTTTCTAACATGAATTTGTGATTAATCCGCTCTTAATACTTGGGGGTTTTTTATACAGTGGATCACAATTATTTCCTTCTGCTCTAATGTTTATAGCCGGAGTAGATAATTTGACTATTTCAGACTTTCTGCTTGTTTTATTTAATTCAAGTCCAAGATGTTGCTAATGAAAACACGAGTCAAGCTCCTGCAGCGCCGTCCGTCGCCGTGCCGCGCGATAAGGCCGGATCGAAAAAGCCTGCTGCGGCTAAGAAGGCCGCTGCCGCTAAGGGTAAGGCGAAGATCAGTAAGATAATTTTAGGTAATAATTATTATTCCTGTGGGAAACAAGTCTGAGTGATTTTGCCAGGCATTCAGATGCCTGAATAACATGAGTTTTCACTTCAGAAACCATCTGAGCTTCGTGGCAAAGGTTGCCTAGTTGTTGTCGTTTTTAAAGAAGTTTGTTTCCAAACATATCATGTTCTAGTTCATCTCGGACATGCTTGAAGGGAGGGAATTTTCGTTTGGGAACAGGAAAAGTGAATGCTTCCTACAGCGCTATGTAATACTTGGCAGAAATAATCCGAGTGGAATTTGTGTCTTGCAGTCAATGTTTTACTCCATGTCTTTTTGGGAAGAAAGCTACTTGTTAGTTCGCTTCCCAGCAAGAAGAAAAGCTTCTTTGGGGTAGCTTGATCTATTTAGTGCTAGCTTGACCTCATAAATCTACGGCATTTGACTCAGGTTTTTTAAACTTAACTGCCCGGAGTCTTTGTCAAACTTTGAAAGCTGTTTTGCATCTTCCATCGCGAGCCGGGTTGGATCCCAGCAAAGCGGTGTGTTCCTTCACTGCAAAAGGGCTGTTTCTTCCGCTTCTAAATTGAGAAAGCCTATTATCATTCAGGAGTGGCCTGCCCATTTCAGCTTAACTTGAAGATGTGCTTCAAGATGCTGTTAAAGTGTCAAAATATAGGTAAGAAGTCTCCATGAGTACCTGTTCGGTGTAGATGGGAAATTCATTCCTTCCCCGGGCAAAAGTTCTGAAGGTACAAGATTGGTTCCGCAGGAGAGTTCAGGACTTTTCAATCTGAAATAATCTATAAATTGCTTGGGGTACATTTTAATTCGATGCTCTAAATGCAGTGGAACTAAGCAGATAAACCACTTCGTTTCTCACCATCTCAGTAACGAGCAATCTTTCTAGAAAACCGTGCTTCCAGATGAGACAACCTGCGTGCTGACCTCGCAGTACGGTGCCGAGTTGGAAGTAATTCACAAATGCAAATCAGAAAAGCGGCGCAACGAGGGTTTAAACGCAGAGTTCTGTTTCAGATAACCAACCATCCATCATGGATGTTCTCGCCAAGAAAAAGGCTGCGCCCAAATCCAGCAAGACTGAGGTGAAGGAGGAGAGGTCCCCAGATTCGGATGCTGGAGCAGCGGGTGACAAGAAGCCTGGCCCAGCCAAGGGGCGGAAAGTCACCAAAAGGCTGCCGAGCTTTTCAGATTCCGATTCGGATTCGGATTTCGGCTCCAAGCCGTCCAAATCGGTTGCAGCAAAGGTTTGTACTTACACCCCAGGGGTAGCGCGACATGGGGTGTTGGTTATTCGGGCTCCCCTGGTTATGATTCACTTCTTAACTCTCCTTTCCCCGCAGAAATCCAAGGTGGAAGACAATGGTGGTTTTGCCGTTGAGTCAACTGCTGGCGCAGCCGTGCCCTGCGCCAGGCCCAGACGCCTCAAAAAGCCTGTCCAGTACTTGGAGGAGTCCGATGAGGACGATATGGTTTGAATTTTTATGAAGGTTTTTAACCTGCTGATGCAAATTGACGTACGAACTGCCCTGCAGCAGAGCTCCTGGCGAGCTGCCGCCAAAGAACATCATCTCAGACTAGGAAATCTTTTCACCGAATTTAAGCTAGTCCAGAAACGTTACAAGTGAATAAAACTCCGTTTTTCTTGCTTTTTAAAGACATTACATTTGTTTAAACAGGAACTCCTCCCCCTTTCTGGTGAGCACTGGAGCCCTGTGCCCACTTCCCCATCAGCGGCTGGAATCTTTTGATACTTTGTGGTAATTTTAATGTTCAAGTAGGCTTTAAACACAGCAAATCCTTTTAGATACCCTCTCACGTAGACACCTTCCTCTTTAGATATCTTAAAAAATAATAAAATAGGCTTTTAACTCCACGTCCACAGAGACCCGAGAAGCGCAGCATAGTGCATTTAGAGCTCCATGCTGCTGTTTTTCTTTCCCTTTTGCAGTTTTATGCCCGTGCAAGCCACTGTTGCTCAACCCCTGCCGTGCTGAGTTTTAACCTTTGAGTTTTTTAAATTCAGACGTAGCGCTGGAGGTTTGCGCCGACTTGTCTCCCCTCTCTGCTCAGCGTTGCCAGTTTTATCTTCTGTCCGGCTGCCAAGAAACCCCGTGTTCAGCTCCTTCAGCCCAGGGGTCGTCTTCAGGTACGAGACGCTGGTGGCCGCCGGTCCCTCAAGCTGTTGAAGAGCTGGAACGGGTGTCTGCGGTGCCAGCTGAGCGAGACGGGCTCATGGAGAGAATAACAACAGCAGGACAGACGTTCCTCACCCAAAAATCTTTGATCTGTGGGAACCTGCAGGAAAAGCCGGTTGGTTATTCCGGTGTGCGGCGGGTTCCCTGGTGTTGAGCTGCTTCACAGCACGAAGCTCCTGCCTCTGTGCTCCTGGGGACAAAGAACTTCCCCGCAGCTTCTGCACCCTCGGCACTGCCCTGCGGGTGAGGCCTGTTTGTCACCTCCATGTCACGGGTGGTCAGACCTTCCAGCGCTCAGGTTCCTCAGCAGAAGGGAAGCGTCACCTTCCCCTTTGACGTGTTTCACTGGGTTATTCTAGTCGTGTTTTGCTTTTCATGGAGCCGTTTCGATAGCACTGAGGGATATTTCTTGACTGTCTGTAAATATTTTCGATGTTTTTCTTCGTGTCCCGAGTTTGTCCTTTTTAATATTTATGTGTCATTAATGTTTTTTATCAAGCTTTCTTCAATAAAGGAGTTGTCCTCATCTGCCTGTTCACCTCGTTTTCCCTCGCGCCAGCTCAGGAGTTGTCTGTCTTCACGGTGAGTCCTTCAAGCCCTAATTTTCTCAGGAGCAAGCGGCCACGGGGGTGATTTTGGCACAAAAATCGCCATTGCACAGCTTGTGCCAAGGCCCGATGTGGCTCTAGGGCTGGCATAGACCTTCTGCCCCACATCCCGCTTCTGTGCTGGCACCGGGGGGACAAGGACCAACTGCCAAACCCCAGGACCCCCCCAGCCATGGGCACTATCGGTGCCACCGAGGTGCTTTGCTGGAACCCGGTCAAGTGTGGAAAGCGCTGTCAGATTTTCCACTGCCGGGCTCTGGAGAGCATCTCCAGCGCCTCCCCGCCGAGGGGCTGCTGCTATTTACGGCTCTCCTCGCTGCGAGCGCGCCCGGAGAACCGCGACCCGCACAGCGAACGGGAGGGAGGTCACGGCTGCTCCTGTAACCCCAGCACCACCCCAATGTATATATAGAGCTGTGTGACACACATCGTGTACCAAGGTGGCTATGGCAGGATTTTCTCCATCACTCAAAGTCCCTCAGTGGGGCTTTGGGGACACGCTGGGTGTTGCTGGAGCGGGGAGCTGAGCTGTGGGGTGTTGGAAAGGGCTGTGGGGCATTGGAACAGGCTGCCCAGGGCAGTGCTGGAGTCACCAGCCCTGGAGGGGTTGGACAGACGGAGATGAGGTTCTCAGGACATGGGGCAGTGCCAGGGGTGGGTTATGGCTGGACTCCATGATCTTGATCTTTTCCAACCAAAATGATCCTGTGATTACAAGGTCCCCAAGGGGTGAGGAGGGCCCAAGCGTGCCCCACATCACCCGGGGCTCTGCTGCTGTTACCAGAAAGAGAACCTGAGGCGCAGGCAAAGGCCACCGGGCTCTGCCGGGGAGGCGATGCCAGTCCTGGGGGGGCCTTTTGTGGGCTGAGTGTTGTGGCTTTGTACCCCCAGACCCTGGTCTGCAGTGACTGAGGCACACGGGTATTTCTGCACGGAGGGGCTGCCGTCCCAACCCGCACCCCAGGCTGCTGCTGGCTCCAGAGCAGCATTTGTCCTTGAGCCCCCCCCGGCAGAGCTGAGCCCCTCCCGCCCCTCCGGGTCCCCCCGCGCTGCCCTGTCTCTTTAAAAGGACTCCAGGCGTGGCTGTGGGACAGTCAGCCCAGCCCAGCCGGACAAGGGACCGGACGAGGGACCCGGCAGTCCCGACAGCCCTGGACAGGCGCTGGCACATCCTGGACCGCAGCCTGCGCAGGTACCGGGGAGATGCCAACAGGCGGGGCTGGGGGGGCTGCAGGGATCTGGGGGGGACACAAGGGATGGGGACCCTGCTGGTCCTGTCATTGGACCCATCTCCAAAGGGAGCGAGTCCTGGGGTGCAGCAGATGCCTGGGGACAATTGTGACGGGGTGAGCTGGGCTGGCACTGCGAGCAGGGATGGTGTGATGGATTTGGGCTCAGCACGATGGGTGGTGATCCGGGGGGGGCCGCGCTGCCTGCTGGGGTCCATCCTGCGGCCACGGCGTCCCCCCCAGCGCTGACCCCGCTCCCGCAGCGCGGCCATGGGCGAGTGGGGCTTCCTGAGCTCGCTGCTGGACGCGGTGCAGGAGCACTCGCCCATGGTGGGGCGGTTCTGGCTGGTGGTGATGCTCCTGTTCCGCATCCTGGTCCTGGCCACCGTGGGCAGCGACGTCTTCGAGGACGAGCAGGAGGAATTCGTCTGCAACACCCAGCAGCCGGGCTGCAAACCCGTCTGCTACGACGCCGCCTTCCCCATCTCCCACTACCGCTTCCTCGTCTTCCACGTCGTCGTGCTCTCGGCTCCCGCCGCTCTCTTCGTCATCTTCGCCGTGCACCAGGCGGCCAAACCGGGGCGCGGGGGGGCCCAAAGCCAGCGCGCCCGCCGCCTCCAGCCCTTCTACGTGGGCAGCGTGGTGGCGCGCATCGCGGCCGAGCTGGGCTTCTTGCTGGGGCAGGCGCTGCTCTACGGTTTCAGGGTGCAGCCGCTCTTCGTCTGCCGCCGCCGGCCCTGCCCGCACCGCGTCGACTGCTTCGTTTCCCGCCCCACCGAGAAAACCGTCTTCATCCACTTCTACTTCGTGGTGGGGCTGGTGTCGGCGCTGCTCAGCCTGGCCGAGCTCGCACATCTCCTGCGCAAGGGGCCCCCCGCGGCCCGGGGGGGCGGCTGCTGCCCCCGGCCGCAGGAGCGGGGACCGGCCCCGGGGCAGCCGGCGNAGCAGCGACTCCCCCTTCCCCCCCCCCGCCCTTTATAAAGTAAACCAGCAAATAAATTTCCCCCCAGCTTGGAGGGGGTCACACCTTTGCCCCAGCAGTGTCTGGTGGGGGGAATGGGGGTGTCCCCCCCTAAATCCACCCTGTTTCCAATAAATAAAGTCCTGGATACCAGGGTCCCCCCCCGGCTCAGCAAGGAGGGGGAGTCCACGCC
The DNA here is from genome assembly GCA_013399365.1 of Pampusana beccarii. Taxonomy (NCBI): domain Eukaryota; kingdom Metazoa; phylum Chordata; class Aves; order Columbiformes; family Columbidae; genus Pampusana; species Pampusana beccarii. The sequence continues at coordinate 4,676 of VWYH01003720.1, read as the reverse complement.
GGGGGGGCCACCCCATGGGCATCTGGGATTAATGGGGGGAGGCCATTTCTGTCCATTTTTGCACCTCTCAAATCCTGCCCCCCCCCACCACCCATATACGGGTGGGGAGCGGCAGCGCGGCTGGGGGGGGGCTTTGGCATGAAGCTGAGGTTGGGGTGGAGGGGCCCCCCCAGAGCCCCCCCAGCTTAAGGCAATAGCTGTGCCACGGGGTCCCCCCCGGGCTGGCTCCATCAGTCTCTGGAGCCCCCCCCCAGACTTGGGGGGGGGAACCGTGGGGGTGCCCCCCTCCCCGGAGCAAAGGGGGAGGCCCGGAAGGCAGTTGTGAGCATCCAACTCTGGTGGGGGGTTATGCGCCCCCCCCCACCCCAGCGCAGGCAGGGGGGGCTATGGGGAGGCAGGGGGGCTGTCCTGGCCAGTGGGGTGTTCGGGGGGGGGCTGCGCCCCCCCTTCCTCCTCTTGGAACATCTCGGGGTTCTCCAGCATCTCCCGGATGAGGGGGGGCATCGGCCCCGGGATCTCCATCTTCAGCGTGATGGCTCGTTCCGCGCCTGCGGGACCCCCACCGTCAGCAAATGGTGCGGGAGCACCCCCCCCTCCCCCCCCCCCATGCCCC
>VWYH01003719.1:91356-142458 GCA_013399365.1 Pampusana beccarii | reverse complement strand
ATTCACAGAAAGGGCTGTAAAGCTCTATAACAGGCTGCCCAGGGATGTGGTGGAGTCACCATCCCTGGAGATGTTTAAAAGGCATTTAGACAAGGTTCTTAGGGACATGATTTAGTGCTAGGTTTAGGTTATGGTTGGACTTGATGATCTTAAGGGTCTCTTCCAAACAGAATGGTTATATGATTCTATGATTCTAACTAGTCTATATGCTTATGCCTTTTTAATGGCTCTAAGTTTTTTTGGCAAGCAACTACATTCAACTTAACATTTACTTGCTGAGAGATGTTAGTGGGAATAAATTGTTGCTAGGTTATCATGAAATGCATCTTTCAGTATTTCCATCATCAACGGTTTTGATTTTATCTTATAAACTCAGGTATTGCACAAGGGAAAAAGTAAACTGTATTATTAACATGGACTGTTGAGAAAAAATATCTTTAAAATGAGCAGAAGTCCAGGATGTAATATTAAGTATTTTTGTAGATAATTACTTTAAGTCTAAAAAGATATTCAGCTCAGATCCACTGCAGCATGGCAGAGGCTAAGACAGAAGTAAAACAAGACCTGATTTAGGGGTTTTGTGGCTTGCTACGTGTTTTTTACTTTTCAATAGGTCTTACCTTTCATAGTCATATTAATTTACTTTTCCTAGTCTTGTGTCCAGTCTGTATCTGAAATTCAGCTACACACTGCACAAACAATTTCTGTTTAAGAATTTTCTCTCCGCTGATTAAAACAAAGATGGGTATTATTTGCCTATAAGGTTAAGACGTAGTAAACTTTCTACACTGATTGAAGAAGGCAATTAATAAGCAGTAGGAACACAGGTTCTGCTATATAGTTTCTGATAAATAGTTCTCCATATCCTAGAAGCATGGCCAGGCTATAACTACATGGTATTAATACTTGTACCTTGACTCAGAATTGTTCTTGACGTTTTCCCTGTGCTTGTTGCTTAGAAGGTTACTTCAGTCTAAACCAAGACATTCTGTTTCAGCTCAAGAATCTGATTGCAAATCTTTAAAGGTATTTAGGTCTTAAACTATTTTGGTACCACTTTTCCAAATAAATTGGTAGAAGATAGGATCTGAAATAATTTTGTGATTCTCAGTCTAAACTTCTTAGTTTAAGAGCAAGAGAACAGTCCTTGTTAGGGTGCAGTCTGTAGTGGAGGACAAATACTAGCAATGCCATTGGTGCATGCTGCTTAAATGTTTGGCTTTCAGAATTGTGTATGATTTTTCTCTAATTTAGTCCTAAGGAAGATGTAAATTTTCAATATGAGTCTGAATGAATGGGTGCCAGTATCTTCAAAGCAGAGAGAGATACAATAATTCATGCACAGGTCAGTGTGTGGTAAAGCACAGAGTTGGAAATGGAGGAAAGAAAAAGAGTATCCCAAGTAATGTAATTTATGGAGCAGAAAATTATTTGTAAGACATTAACTCCTAAGAAAAAAAGCATTAAGCCATGATATGCCCTGGGCGTGAGGAGTTTGAAATACAGGGTTCATGAGGGGAAAGTCTTGCTTAACAAACTTAATTTCGTTCTGTGACAAGGTTACTTACCTAGTTGACCAAGAGAAGGAAGCCTGTTGATGTGATCTTGGAATTCAGTAAAGCCTTTGATACTGTCTCTCACAGTATCCTCCTGGACAAGGTGTCTGGCACACACCTGGATAAACACACAATGCAGTGGGTGAGCAATTGGCTGATGGGCCAGGCTCAAAGGGTTCTAGTAAAGGGGGTTATGTTAGGCTGGTGACCAGTCACTAGCCAGGTTCCACAGGGATCCATCTTAGGGCCAGCACTCTTCAATGTCTTTATAAATGACTTAGATGCAGGACTTGAGGGATTGCTTAGTAAGTCTGCCAATGACACAAAATTGGGAGGAGCTGTCAACACGCTTGAGGACAGAGGCCCTGCAGAAGGATCTGGACAAATTGGAGAACTGGGCAATCACCAACTGCATGAAGTTCAACAAGGACACGTGCCAGATTTTGCACCTTGGACATGGTAACCCTGGCTGTACATACAGAGTGGGGGATCAGATGCTGGAGAGCAGAGAGGGACCTGGGATTCTGGTTGACAGCACGTTGAACATGAGCCAATAGTGTGTCCTGGCAGTCAAGAGGGCCACCATGTCCTGGGGTGCATCAAGCGCAGCATTGCCAGCCGGGCGAGGGAGGTGATTGTCCCGCTCTGCTCTGCGCTGGTGCAGCCTCACCTGGAGCACTGTGTGCAGTTCTGGGCAACACGGGATAAAAAAGATACTAAGCTACTGGGGAATGTCCAGACAAGGGCTATGAAGTTATTGAAGGGTTTGGAGAGGAAGCTGTATGAGGAGATGCTAAAGTCACTTGGTTTGTTCAGCTTGGAGAAGAGGAGACTGAGGGGAGACCTCATGGCAGCTACAACTTCCTCACAGGGAGAGGAAGAAGGGTAGGAGCTGATCTCTTCTCTTTGGCGACCAATGACAGGAGCTGAGGGAATGGCAGGAAGATGTGCCAGGGGAGGTTTAGGTTGGACATGAGGAAAATGTTCTTCACCCAGAGGGTGGTGGAGCCCTGGAACAGGCTCCCCAGGGAGGTGTCACAGCTCCAAGCCTGACAGTGTTCAAGAAGAGGCTGGACAACACCCTCAGAGACATGGTGTGAACTGTGGGGTTGTCATGTGCAGGGACAGGAGTTGGGCTCAATGATCCTTGTGGGTCCCTTCCAACTCAGGACATTCTATGATTCCACAGGGTGTTTCAAAGAGATGGACCTAATTTCAAAGGGGTAGTGGTTTCAAACTGGGTTCGTCTTTTTGAAACAGCCTGTAGTATGTTCACTTTGCACTTTCTGAAATCAAGCTGTCCATCTGGTCAGTTCAGTGACTCTATTATTAAGGCTGTGGTGGGCACATTCAAAGAAGAAACTGCAATGCTGACATGTGATCCCCAGATATTGAAATGGCTACATGGACCTGTGGAAAGTCAGAAGGAAATGATGGCAGCCATTAGAAAGCCTAAATATTTATGTAATAATATAATCAGGCTGCAGTCAGTCTTAAAAATCAGACACAAAAACATGACGAGTCTTTCTGTTTCCTACCACTGCATTTTATGCTCAAATATGTGGTGTATGCTTTTAAAATGCCGTTTGGTTTATTACACAACGTGAAAAAATATTGCCTCTCTAAATAATGTTTTTGAGGTAACATTTGCCTACAGAGAGGAAATTTAAAAAAAGATACAAAGTGAGATGAGAGATTAAGAAAATAAGATATCTGAAGTTAAAAATTAGAACTAATAAAAGTTTTTTCATCAAAAACAAATTGCAAGAGATAGGGATTTTTACTGTAAATATACTTTTTTATAAGCATAACTGTTTAATAAAATATTTTATTCTTTAAAAGAAAAGAAAACAAAACCCCATAACTCTTCGATGAAACTATTGTTTGTGTGTTTGGAAGCTTTGCAGGAACTGAGGAGAACCCAATCCCAAAATATATTTGCCAAACGAGTCCACCTGAACTCAGCTTCTCAGTTTGTCATTCAGTGTGTAAGATGGCATCTATCTTTGCAGTGCAGAGCAGCTTTCTGTGTGAGTCCCTGGTAGGCAAGTACTCAAGGCATTACCTATTGCATACTTTCCTTTTCCTAGAAATAGCATGTTAGATGATAAGCTGGAATGATAATCGCTGTTCTGTGAATGGAAATAGAAGCCCCCAAAAGAACAGTGTTGCTGCACCTGTGGGTGGGCAGGGATACTTTGGCCATGTACAGCAGTGGAGTCCTACCCAGACCTGCAAGGTCTTATACAAAATTAAGTCCTCAAAATAGTGTGTGTGGGGTAAATTAAGTTTGAATGCCAAAGCCTTTAGAAACAAGGATGAAAGAGTAAATGTAATGAAACTCATTGTTATTTGGTTATTAGAGGTGACACTGTAGTTTATATCAGCTTGTTTCATAATGGGTTTTGTTTTGCTGTGTGTGCACCTGGATCTTTAACTTCAAGTCTCCTGTGAGCATAATCCATCAACATTTGAGACACCACCACATTTTTAAGGTTATTTTGCATGAAACAGGATTTAAATCATTATATACTTTGAGTTCTTTATCACGTTCTTTATATCTATTAAAATAATCACCTTTTGTAAAAAGAGTTAGTTTATGAAAATATTGTGTTTGAACATCTGTCAAGGGGTGAAGATTAGCTGAATAGACAGAATGCCAGTTTATTATATTTTCTCTTATCCTGTATACTGTAATTATCTTGATCCTCAAACAACTCTGCGACAGTTACGAACACTTTTGCAGACTTGTTACTGCAAATTCAAAATTTATTTCATCTGAATCTAAATTAAACTAGTATGTAACAAGACTACTTCTTTCGCCTTTCTATCTGTAGATGATTAAAAAGCAGTAAAACACAGACAGATTCAAATTTTATTTAAGAGACAAACTCAGAAAAAAATCATTCAGTTCTGCAGCAGAATAGGAATATTCATAGGAATCCAAAATGAAACTTCTTTGAAAAAATGGGTAAACTACGTAGCCAAACTGGCGAGAAATGGATACCACAGATAGTAGTGTGCTTGAAAGTGAGACGTAAATCTCAATCATAGAATCGTAGAATGGTTTGGTTTGGAAGGGACCTTAAAGTTCATCTAGTTCCATCTCCTCTGCCATGGTCAGGGACACCTTCCACTAGACCAGGTTGCTCAAAGTCCCATCCAGCCTGGCCTTGAACACTGCCAGGGATGAGGCATCCACAGCTTCTCTGGGCAGCCTGTTCCAGTGTCTCACCACCCTCACAGTAAATAATTTCTTTCTTGTATCTAATCTAAATCTACTCTGAGTTTAAAACTGTTACCCCTTGTCCTATCACTAAACTCCCTGATAAAGAGTCCCTCTACATCTTTCCTGTAGACTCCCTTTAAGTACTTGAAAGCTGCTCTAAGGTCTCTATGAAGCCTTCTCCAAGGTGAACAACCCGAACTCTCTCAGCCTTTCCTCACAGGGGAGGTGTTCCTGCCCCTGATAATTTCTATGACTCTCCTCTAGAACCGCTTGAGCAGGTCCATGTCTTTCTGTTGCTGGGGGCCCCACAGCTGGATGCAGTACTCCAGGTGGGGTCTCACCAGAGCAGAGGGGCAGAATCACCTCTCTTGACCTGGTCATCGTGCTTCTTCTGATGCAGCCCAGGATACTGTTGGCTTTCTGGGCTGTGAGCACACATTGCTGGCTCTTATTCCACTTTTCATCCACCAGTACCCCCAAGTCCTTCTCCACAGGGCTGCTCTCAAGCCACTCATCCACCAGCCTGTATCCATGTTTGGGATCGCCCTGATCCAAGTGAAGGACCTTGCACTTGGCCTTGTTGAACTTCATGAGGTTTGCCCATGTCTCTTAGCTTGTCAATGTCTATCTGGATGGCATCCCTTCCCTCTAGAGAGGGAAAAAATGTAACTACTCCTACAGTTATACAGTCCTAAAATTACATCCGGTCCTTTGAAGGCAACCCTGAGGCTGATGTGGCCCCTGGTGAAAATGAGTTTGACACCCCTGGTCTAGAGTATCAACCACACCACTCAGCTTGGTGTCATCCACAGACTTGTTGAGGATACACTCAAATGGCCCGTTTAAAGAGGAAGTTAATAAGTACAATACCAGGGCAAATTCAAAAAGAAAGGACAAAAGAGTCCTTGAACCACACTTATAAAGTTGTCGAGCTTCCCGAGTTATTCTTCACAACCACTGACTCTGATTACTTGAGATGTGTAAAATGTTGGGTGTAGTCCATGGCAACAGCTGGAAAAAAAAACAACAATTAGCCATGTTGTCTTTTACTGAGGGTAATGAGCCAGAAAGAGATCCTCAGAAAGATGTAATACCTTTGGAGTAGCACCATTCCCAGGGTAAGAGTAAGAATTCTTCCCTCATCTTCCCCCCTCCACAGAAATAGCCTTCATCCCAAGTCACCTTTTTTAATCTTGAAGTCATTTAATTACCACAGTGCTGTATAATAGAATTGAATAGATGCAATGAAAAGCCTGACAGGAGGGTAAAAATAGGTCAAAGTCTCAATGGCAGACCAAGTCTTGGCTTCTGGGTTGGAACAAATGTCTGAGGGACTGGGAAGAGTGTAAAGAGAGGAAAAGGAGGAAGATGGTCTCAAGTTCTAGCCATTTTGGTCACATTTCACAAAGGGCCATAGAATAACGATAGGATAATTATGTGAAGTGTATAACCCTTTACTGTTGAAGGGAACAGATCACTTTGATGGCAAATGTGTGAAGCTGAGTATGGTGGTCACATATTTCTGTAAACTTAGACTGAGTATTATGTTCATATCTTGTTTCACATGAAGGGTTGTGAAAACTGCAATGAATTCATAGTGCAAAATACAGATTAAGGCTGTTTTGATGCATCCAGTAAAACTAAAATAATCCAGCTTCGTATAGGATACTTACAATTTTCTGATGTGTTAAGCACAAAAAAGTATACTGTTACCACATGCACTCAGCAGATGTACTCCTTTGTGCATAGTCCAGTGGGAAAGCTGAGGTACAGGGCTTAATGTTCACATAAAGGCCAAATTCTGATTTCTTTAATGTTAAGAGGAAAGTTTTCATTGAGTCTAATGGGATTTAGTGTATATGTTCTAGTTTCCTTCAAGGTAGTGTAGGCTTAACATGGCTCAAATCTCCTAAATAGTCTTTACTAGTTCTGCTTTGCTGAATAAAATAAAAATTTGAACAACCTTTTTACTCCAATGCGTTTACCTACCAAATACTCAGAAGTCTCACATTTAAAACTGAAGTGTTATGATACCGTATATATAATTTGTTTCCTCTCTGTCCAAACAAAAATCTCAGTCTGAGAGGAAATTGCAACTGGAATCAATACATATTGGTTTTAAAATCTTTAATGTAAGAAATGTTTTTGTTTTTTACTTTTTGACCTGTGTCTATAGCAATAACAAGCATTAATTTATGAACACCCAAAAAGGGTTTTTTATACGATATATTTTTTCATCTCTTCAAAGATTGTTTAAAGACCTATTAGTTTCTGTAAGCAAATTTTTTTTTTTTTTTTAATCTTTGATATTAAAGGATTTTTTAGAAACAATTCATAGTTGAGAGGCTTTTGTCTGCAGCTATTTCTTGCCAGTGGTACTGGTGATATAGTCATGTAGGCATTAAACAGAAGCAGCATCTTTAATGCAGATATTCTTTATGTGATTGACAATTACTGTACTAGTGTTATGTCTGAATAGCAAGACATACCATTTTCTTAAATGTGTAAGGTAAAATCTTCTTTAAAATTTCTATTCTGGAGAAGCAGTTAAAAACAAAAACCACTTACAGAGGTAAAAACTGATATGTATTCCAACATGACGCCCAGAAATGGAGAAGTAATCTTTCACATCTTTGTACCTGGAAGAATACCTATTACAGAAAAATAGTTACTTAGAAATAGTTTCTTTTTTTTTAATGTTTTGAAGAGTAAAAGAACACTGGATGTAACAGAACTGATAGCTTTGAGGACTAGGGAGATCCTTTTTGCCACAAAATTTGAATTTAATTTTAAATTTTTTTTTCAAAACTTTTTTTTTTTAACAAGGAAAATAAGCTTGCACTGTTACCATAAATAAATATGCTAAATTCATTGTTACAGTGCAAAAATCTTACAGTTGGAATACTGACAAACTAAAAATGCATTTTAAATTGCTGTCTGTTTAACTCTCAGCAAATTTCATTTTTGTTTCTTTAAAATGAAAAATAAACCTAAAATGACATGTATGCTTGCATAACCTATGGCATTTGACATTAAGTCCTAGGAAGTAGTTCAACTGATGAAAAGATAGGGCTAAAGCAGTTGTACAAGCCCTCTGTCTCAGCTGGGGTAGTTTCACATTTCCAATTGCATTTTAGAGATCAAATGCATTAAACCCTAAAGAAGCATGGAAATGGTGACTACTTCAAAGGAGTTTTAAAATGAAAAATAAACATAAAACAAAACCCAATAATTTATACAAATGTTTTATGGAAAAAAAATGACACCTGTTCGGAGAAACAATTTAGCTTTTAGATTTAAGCTAGCACTGCTTAACCATTTGTTTTTCGAACCATTCTGCTCAGTTCAGGTCTAAAATAGTCCATAATGCATATATATCGCTGCATATATCTGCATAGATTATACACTAAGCGTTTAAGTTTATATTTACAATTCAGTTTCTCGAAAGTAGGTCTATTTGCATTACTCCTAATCGTGCAGTAGGTGGCAGTGGATAGTGGAGAATATACAAGAATATATAGTTTAGTTGTCATCACATTTTTAAGGGAAGCTGGCCAAGTATTTTCTGCTTTTGAGTTATGACAGAAAGGAACTGTCAAACAGAATTTCTAAATTGTCATGGTTAAATAGTAGCTTTTGCAAAGTACTATGAAAATAAATTAAACTGATAGCGGAGTCAAATGAAGATACAAATACAACACACATTTCTGTAAGTAAGTATGAAGCTGAGTCCACACAACGAAACTGAACTGAAGGCTTAAACTCAGGAGAAAGCTCTGAAGGGTAGCTTTGTAAGTTAGGAGACTGTAGTGAACACAGTTTACAAACAGAAAAAGAAAACTGCCATTTCAGCTTATCTCTATTTACTTGGAATTTTTTTGTATTAATTTTCAATGTTGTGCTGGCTTTTAAAAATAGTAGTGTAATTGATGAAATGGAAAACAGTGAGATGGGAGAGGGTTTAGGCATGATGGTGGCAGTGTGGAATATTAACAAAGTTTTGATAGGTTGATTGTGTGGGAGGATAAATTGGGAAGATTACAACAGAGCTCTTATTTTGCATTCCTTCCACACCTAAAGTACAGGAGCTCGAAGGTATACAGAATGTGAAATTGGATGAAAAAGTCTGTCAAGGAAGAACATTCTAAGTCTCATATATTATTGATTATGGTTTCTTGCTTATCTGAAAACCTGGCTTGGTAGATTTATACAGAAAGTGCTCAGTCAGCACTGCTGATTATTCTCACATTTTCACCAGTGTATTTTCAGCTCCAAACAGAGAAACTAAGAATTTGGGAAATGCAAGTCATCCACTAACTCACATATGAAATTCTTTAAACTGACCAGTTATTAGGACTTCTTGTTTTGTTTTGTTTTGTTTCCTGTTTCCCACATAGTTAAGTAATAAGAAAACGTTAAGTTAAACAACATAGTTCTACTTAATGTTGATTCTGTAATCATAAAGGTTAGCCAGTGATTAATGTATATTATCTTTTGTATGAATTAACAGTTTGTACTACAAATAGGTATAAGCAAATCAACAGAAACAGAGGCAACATGATGACTCAAAATTGGTTGGAGTTTTGCCATCGACTTGGTAGTAGTAAGATTATTGTAGGCTAATTATTTTAATTATTCATCAGCTAGTTATCTGTAAAATTAAAAATAAGAGTAGTATTTAGATAAAACTGATAAGTATGAATTGCTTACAATGTGTTTCAAAAAAAGAAAAGTATGGAATCTATGCAAGAAATAACAGTCACCTCTTTCAAGAAATAGACACGTTTGTTTTCGGTTGAGGGAAAGGCTCCAAAGGTAGACCCCATAGTAACAGTACTTTCATTAAAAAGTGCCCAATTTACTTTGAAATTAAAGGAGATCAATGACCCTGTTAGAAAATGGTTGAATACTTCCTTGATTTACTTCTGCATTATCTAGTTTTATGCTGGTAAATTGAATGTTCTCAATGTAATTGTGCTAGTTTAAGTTTGAAATCATACATTAATAACTTTGATTTTATTTGTGTATGTTGTGTCTTATTCCGCGATATTCCTTTATGCTTATTAAGATGCATGAAACATTATATTGTTCTCTAGCAAGCTGAGTAGTAGGCATCTCTGTGATAAATCTTCACTCATGCTGAACAGTAGTTCCCAAGACATGTCAAAGTTCTCTTTGAAATGTATCCAGATTTTCCATTTTCTATGTTGTTGTTTACATTTTTTCTTACACTCCTAGAAAGATTGAATTCTTGTTGTCTGATTAATTTTTTTCCTCTTTTTTCCTATAAGAGGTTACCTTTCAGTGCTGTACGTTTAATTCCTGTTCATATAATTTTACCATCCATGTTTCTGCATTATAAATCTTTCAATGACTACTCTTGCTGTGAACAATTGTAATTGTTTATCAGTTTTTTTAAATCAAGAAGTTACTATTTTTAGGCACCTAGGAGTTCCTCATTCTTTAATGCACAATGCCACAAATGTCTGCAAATTTTTCTAAGTAACTTAGGGCAAATAATAAAAGGTATAATATAGCATTCAGTGTTAACTACAAATGTTGACAGCCACAAGAAGGTTTTGACTTTAAAAAAGACCTAACTGAAGCACTGCTTCCTATGTATTAAGTATTGGGATTTGGGGTTGTTTGTTTGTTTGTTTTTGCCCGATTGATCATTTTGTAAAATTTTCCAAAATCAGTGTTAAAACTTTTCGCTCTTCCTTCAGTCATTAGAAGAAGTCCTGTAAAACACCCTGGTGCTGAATTGTGCTGTAAGTCAAAGAATCAAGCATGAAATTAAGATATGTAAATAATATAAGAAAAATGGAAGGGAAAAAAAGTGATGCTCTCTAATACAATATGGTTTAGTTCTTTCAAGAAAAACTGTTGTAATTGATTATATATTTTCTTAGTAGATTAATCTAAAGAAATTAAACTCGGGAAATAGTATTTTTTGTCCTGTTTATTGCTAACCTGCCAAAATATTTATGCTTGCACAGAAGTGTACAGATAAAAACTCTTCAGGACACATGAATTGTGCTTACTGTGTCAATGAACATTAGCTGAACATCTGGTCCAGATTGGACCTGAAGGCAAGGTATGACTTAATCTGCCTGTGCACAAACAACCAACCAGAAAGAGTTAAAGCCTGATAACATCCCAGGGATAGTAAGGGTGTGCCTAGGGGCTAAAAGTTCTGAACTGGCCTCCTGCAAGTCACAAATGTTTTGCACCTTTTATACTTTGAAGTTCTTCTGCTCTGACATGTGTAGAATTCTCTGTGGAATTTTCAGTACCCAAATATCTCAGTGCATCTCTGCTGTGCTTTCTTGGTCTGCCAGAGATAAGACACCATGTGTCAGGTCCCCTGGTGAGATAAAATGAGACCAGAGCTGAATTTGGCCTAATCACTGTCTCCATGAAGTGGCCGTTAGTGTGACTCTCAGTAGTGAAATATGTCAACTTCAGAAGATGTGTTGCCATCACCAGTTTAGCAGATGCTGAATTATAGTTGTCCAGATTAGCAGCATGGATTTGACAGAGAAGTGTTTTGACTATGTCACGGTCATAGAGATCTGCAAATGAAAGTATCTAGGAAAATTATTAACGATAAGAACAGCTTCATTTTTGCAAACCTGCAATAAGCTTAGAGCTGGGCATGATGAATGATGTAGAAAATGTGAGTAGGAGGTGGCATGTTCTTGAACAGAAAGTTCTCCAGCATACTTCCCCACCTCCTTGTGCTATCTCTGGTTTTAAATGTGTATGTGAATACATGGCTACTAGTCTGGCAGTGGGAAGACAGTTGTGGCTTAATATTAGCACCAGTTTTCCCTTTCTCCTAAAAGTTCCTGAAGGATAAGATTGGAGCATAATCTTTTTTTTTTTTTTTTTCCTCCCCCTGAATGAGTCAAACTACCATGAAGATTAATGAGGACTCACCTTATCTACATAATGTGAACAGCAGCATAAGTGTGTGAAAACTAGGAAACTAAACAGAGGTATAAGGATGCTATACCCTCTGAAAAACACACCGTATTATAATTTCAAGCCTGGGGGAAAAAAGTTACTGTTAAGACAAAGAGAAAAGGGTCACTTCTCTTAATGTGATATTTTCTCTAAGCACTGCTTTAGTTTTGTGTAAAATATCTCCAACTACCCTTCCTGAATTTAAAATACCTAGAGAACAATTCGAAAAGTAATTTACCAGAAAATCAAAACTATCCACAGTTGCCTTCTTGACTAACATCATGTCTCTGTCTTGTTCATTCCTAACACTGATATGACCTACAAGTAATTGTTTCTCTTCTTGCTTTCCATTCATAGTTGTAACTCAGTCTAGTCCTAATATAAACATTTCTATTTATCTGGTTTACTACAATAACAACAACAAAAATAGTAATTTGAATGTCCAAAGGACAGAAATTGCCCACAGATAAACTGTTATGTGGATAAAAGAGAACAGGATAGAAAGTAGTGTTAACATACAGTAAGAAAATTTCACTCTGGCTAGAGAAAGTTTTTTGTTTCCTTGTAAAATCACAGACCTCAATGAGGTCTGTAAACTGCTCTGAAGTGAAATCTCCCGTGTCATTCCAGTATTTAAAGCACCTGGGAAGCAACCTGCCTAATCCAGTGCAGTGAATACGAACAGGTTGAGCTACCTTAATAAAATTTAAAAACTATCTATATTTCTAAGGCTCAGTATGTCATATTGTATTGTTGGCTTGAGACATAACTGTACATTGATTTCTTGTAATATGACAGAGGTCTATGGCTTATTCTTTTGTCTTTCTTCATAGGTTGTAGTTATCTTCCCAAATGGTATTATAAAGGTTTATGTATCAGCCCGTTCTATCCTCTTAACGTGCTTTTAATAGCTGCCAGAGGTAGCATGTCTCTTCCACTACTTGTCACTTCTTGTTGCTACATACTGTAGTTGCCAATTTCCAGCTGACAGGATGGCTAAGAGGAGAATTTGCTGCACTTGCTTGTTATTATGTTTCTTTTTTCTAACTTTCTCGCCCATTGCTTTTTAAGCATTTTTGCTTTAGAACACAGCTATTTTTAATTGTTAAAGAAATATTCACTCAGTAAACACTTAGACCAGGAATCCATAAACCATTTTGGCTCTGTATTCTAATTCAGAAGATGATCTGTCAGAATTAATTGAGAGTGCCTTAATGTAATCAAGTCCAGTTCATTAGGCAAACACTTAAATTATTAATTTAAATACTGGGTAGTTCAACAGCATTTATGACAGTAACAAATACCAACGTATTTTAGTTTCTAAATTCTTCCTGTGTACAGAATTTGGTGTCCTGCTATAGCTACCTCTGTTAGACATAGTTTTCACCTTTCTAGTGTTTTACTTTTCTTGGAGTCTTTTGTAGTATCCTGTTCAAAAAAGGTTTATGAAACAAAAAAATAGCTTTTTAAGCACAAGGTGCTTAAAATTAATCAAATATGGAGTGCCATTTTCATTCTTATAAGTCTATTTTGGATCAAGTAGAGTTACACCAGAGGTGAACTTGAAACAGAAAGTTTAGTGCCACACAATTTCATCAGTTTATAGAACACTGTAAATAAATGTGTGATTCTTTAGCATAAATCTAGTGGTTTATTATCTTAGCCATTTGCTTTCCTTTAGTGCTGAGAAAAATAATATCTTCGTAAAATGAACTAATCCCAATTCCATTTTTAATTGCCTTCTACCTCTATAATCTAGGATGTGGGGATTCCCTGGAAAAAGAAATAAAGGGGGCGGGGAGGATGAAAGGTGAGGAAAATTGGTTAAGGGGACAGGAGAAGCAATAAATTGAACAGTGATGGCTGTGATCTGAGGACATAACATGTCTTGAAAAGGCTGCATTCATTCTACCCATTTCATAGAATAGTTTGCATTTGAAGACACTTTTAAAGGCCATCTAGTCCAACCCCCCTGCAGTGAGCAGGGACATCTACAACCAGAGCAGGTTGCTCAAATCCACATCCAACATGGCTTTGAATGTTTCCAGGGATGGGGCATCTACCACCCCTCTGGGCAACCTCTTCCAGTGTTCCACCACCCTCATTGTAAAACATTTCTTGTTTATATATAGTCTGAATCTCCCTTCTTTTAGTTTGAAGCCATTACCCCTTGTCCTGTCACAACAAGCCCTACTAAAAAGTCTATCCCCACCTTTCTTAGAAGCCCCCTTTAAGTACTGAAAGGCTGCAATAAGATCTCAGAGCCTTCTCTTCTCCAGGCTAAATAACCCCAACCCTCTCAGCCTTTCCACATAGCAGAGGCGTTCCATCCCGCTGATCATTTTCATGTCCCTCCCCTGGCCCCTCTCCAACAGGTCCATGTCTTTCCTGTACTGAGGGCTCCTGAGCTGGACACAGGACTCTAGGTGGGGTCTGACCAGAGCAGAGTAGAGGGGCAGAACCACCTCCCTCGACCTGCTGGTCGTGCTGCTTTTGATGCAGCCCAGCATACGGTTGGTTTTCTGGGCCGTGAGCACACATTTCTACCAAATGTCCATTTTTTCATCTACCAGTACCCTCAAGTCTTTCTCTGCAGGGCTGCTCTCACTCCCTTCATCACAGAGCCTGTCTTGATAGTGGGAGTTTCACCAACCCAGGTGCAGGACCTTGAACTTGGCCTTGTTGACATTCATGAGGTTCACATGGGCCCACTTCTTGAGCCAGTCCAGGTCCCTCTGAATGGCATCCTGTCCCTCAGGCTTGTCAACCACACCACTCAGTTTCACGTTGTCTGCAAATTTGCTGAGGGTGCATTTGATCCTACTGTCTGTGTCATTGTTGAAGATATTAAACAGTACTGTTCCCAATTTCTGCTTTCTGCTCTCGGAGTTGCCCACCTTGGCAACCTTAGCAATGTTTGTGCACAGGGTTTTGTGTGATTGTCTCAATTATGCTTGACTTAAACCATACCTGCTTGTGTGGAAGTGAGAGTAGACTCTGGGGCTGATATATCTACTTGTGAAAACACAGGTATGACTAAAGGAGTGACAAGTGTCTTTGCCTGGTGTTCCAGGGGCATGTGCTCTACCAGACTCAGAACTGACAAAGGGTATTCTCTTTACATAAAACAAGTGGAAGCTGGGAGGCATGCTACAGTAATTTCTAAAGTATGTTTGCTGGTGGGCTCGAAGGGCCTGTTGTAAAGCTATAATCTTGCCATATGTCACCTTTACTGCAGGAATTTTTATACACACTTTGTTGTGCTTGTTTGTTTTATATTACTTTTATTGCAAGGACTTTTTGCATTCAGTTGTGATTCTTCACACTCAGTTTCACTTAGACTTTAAATACATTTACACTGTATGTATACTTTCTAGTCTTCATTTTACTGATTTGAAATGCTCTTGAGTCTAGTGGTCCCGTTTTTATTTTTTAAGCTATAATATCAGGGTCAAGTATGGCAGAGTATTGTTAGCATCCTTAATAATTGAACGTGGCTTGCATTTTTTCTGTTCACGTTCTCTGGAGTATTAAAAATATTTGTTTAGTTCAAAGTCTTTTTCATTTTTTAAAAAATCATAGCTTCTGAAAGTTAGGTTTGTAGAAACATTTTGTTACAAGAAACAGTGTCTTCATCCTCATTGTTTTCTGTGTTGTTAGAAGGAAAATAACTCTATCTGAAAAGAGGAAGCTTTACTTAATAAGTGGTGTTCACTGAATTAACAAAAAGAACATTTAAGGTGAATGTTGCATTTTGAGTAGGGGAAGGATCAGTAAGCAGTACTGAAGAGTTGGACTTTGAAGATCCTTACGAACACTAACTATATGACATCAGAGAAGGCACAGGAACTCAAAAAGGTTTCACAGATAGAGCAGAAAGTGCTGGAAGAAGGCAGAGAAATGTGTGGGCATCTTTAGAAAAGTCAGTTCAATGGGACAAAACTGGTTAGCACCAGCTCAGTGTGCAGATGACAAGCAGGCATACCAAGTTCCATCCTTTTAGTCTGACAGACACTGAGCCTCTGGCTTGCACTCCTCTCTCTGATACCTACCAATTGCATGTACACCACCTGGCCTACTTGCTGATTTCTGCACTTCTGCAGAATCCAAATGTCAGGGCTGGTTGGCAGCACATGGCAGGTGAGGCCCAGCAGCCATATGCAGTTGCTGGTGCTCTACTACTCTGGCGGATGTCTCTCTTAGCAGGATGCCCACAGAACAAAGCTTGCCAAGAAGGTTTGTTCCCCAGCAGGCTTGCACCGCAAGTCCTCTCCTGCCACTTGATCTAGCTCACACACTCGTGCACACACGTTCATGCACACAAGCACCCTTGACCATGTGGCTTAGCACTCAGATATGCACACCTACCAAGCACAGTGTTTTTGTCTTTCATCACGTATCCCAGCATGTACAGTTTTGTGTCAGCACTTTTCAGCAATTGAGAAGCCCGGCTACGGAGCAATATTACATAAGTAATAGTGTTAGGCTTGTGATTAGCTAATTTTGTGAGTCACATATTTAGATTAAAAATTTCCAGTATTGTATTTCATCCAGTAAAAATACTTAAGGGGAAAAAAAACTGACCAAGAAAATACTGTGAGATTAAATTTTTGTTTTTCAATTAACTGATTTAGATGATTCTGTTATTTGAAATGGGATGTAAAACTACTGTAGAAGCCTTTCTAGACGGTATGTTTTTATTTTGCCTCATATTACTGGTATAATAATACCGTGTTTTACATGCCTACTCAATAATTTTACACCTCTCTGATAAGACTTCTGCCAAATAAATATAAATTTTTTTCTTTTATCACCTTTTCTTCTGTATGGCCAAAGCAGTCCATAGCTACATACAAGTCGTTGCTGTTCTCCTCTTTCTTGGAAGTTTAGTGTTTAATGGAAAGAGAGCCAAAGGGACTTTATTTCCTGTCTTTCCCCAATTAACCCTATCTTCCATTCCTTTCTGACGAAGTTGCCATTTGATCTCCTGATCTAATACGGCTTCACTTCAAAATTTGAATGGTGTCAAAGAGAGGGGAAAACCAAGACAAAGTTACTGAGGTGGCACTGGCAGTTTAAGCATCTTTCCCAGATGTTTCATACTTCTGAACAAAGAGAAGAAATTTCAATGACTGTTAAAAAGCATTAATGCTAAACAGCAAATAGATTACATAAACCTCTTATGAGCAATCCATGGTTCAGATGTTATTCATGCTGTTGAGGGTGCACAGGCACACCTCTATATTTGAATGGAAAAGCAAACAGAAAGTGTGACAGAACTAACTCATTAAAAGAAACATAGTTTTTAATTTTTTCTATCTCAAAAAACTTCCTGAGGAAGATTAGTCCACCCAATCAAAGGAAGTAAAAAGCATGGATTTTATTAGAAGTCATGTATCCCTAAATTCCATTGCTGTTTGAAAAAATCTAGCGTTTAATAATATTTTTATTTCTGATTTTTTTTAAGTAGCACAGTTTTATTTTTCTCATTATATTAATAGAGTTCCTTTAAAATTTTTGACAGGTACAGGATCTAGAATTTCAATGGTGAGATTTGACTATTTGAATATTCTGATGTAAATTTATACTTTTCATCTTCCCCTTCAGACTGTTTAGAACATATAACAGCATAAGTGCATTATCACAGAGTTTTTGTCTCACAGCAGCCCACAAATATTAGATAACCATCATAAGAAATGTATAAACAAGTTATGTATTATTAGACAGTTTTGTAGATGAGTAAATGTAGGCATGGGGGAGTTAAGTTGCTTTGCCATGTTTACACAGCAAATCAGTGTCAGTCTTAGGAGCAGAACTGAAGGGTCCGTGGTCTTAAGCACATTACCTACTACTCTCTTTGTAAAAAAGGACAGTGTTTCTTGAAGGACTACTGTGCATGTTATTACAACTTTATATCACTTCAGTTTTGAGTGTGCCCAATGTATTGAGTAATGAAATTAGGGCTTGTAAAGGATGGCTGAACCACAAAATGTCTCCTGGGGTGAGCTTACTTTTAACAGGGATCTTTTCTGGGGAGGTAAAGAGAACAAAACCAAAAACAAACAAAAAAAACCCACCAAAAAAAAAAAAAAAACCACCCCACACACAAAAAAACCCCAAACAAACAGACAAACGAAACCCCAAACGACACCAAAACAAAACACAAAAACCAAAAAAAGCCACCCCACAACAACAACAAAAGAACACCTCCTCTTTAAAAAAATAATTTTCTGCAATAGAGACGAGATCATCCTTCCCTCTCCTCCCCCCTACCCCACCCTTACCCATTTACCATTATTTTTCTTCTGTGATTGAAAAACCCTTAGTTTTGCTCAGGGGAAAAGCCTCATGCTGAGAAGTAAGGGATCCCAGTTGTACACTTAATCAAAGTGGCATGCTCCGCACTTTGTTTCTGAGTAATTTCTGTAGCAAACACATGTGATCTGTATGTTTCACTTGCATGAATCAAGTCCAAAGTTTGCAACTGACTCAGTTGTTACTTCTGCTGACAGGCAAAGGAAAAGGTTTTTTGAGGGGAGGCGAGCGGTGGGGTTCAACTCAATTCAGGTTGCTGAAAGGAAATGAAAAGGATGATTTGAAAACCACAAATACTGGGATGAAAGGTTGCAGTTACTGAACAATAACTGTCCACAGTAAATTGTTGATTTAAGTATCTGTATTAGGTGATGTTTGTAGTCTCTACATGTAGGATGATGGAAAACACAGATTATGGAAGTGAAAGTAGAACAACAATGGAGTCTGATTCTTTGTTTCCATGTTTCAAAGGCTTTCCCCCCCCCCCCTTTTTTTTTTTTTCGATAAGGCCCAGGAAATTGTTAGTGACATGCTGGTGGGAACCTATGGAAAAGAATACACACTGTATCAATGGTGCAGTTCTTATCCCAAGAGCTGTGTTGGTGGGTGTGGGAATAGTGTGCTTTCAATGTGAGCTGTTGCAATGAGATAGCATTGAGAAACCAGGGCAGAGAACAGCATAGATTTAGTCTAGGGAACTAAGGGTTTTATCCAGCAGTAATGTGTGTAAGGACAGACAATGTAACACTATATTTGGTTTAACAACAAAGAACTGTAAAAGGATTTGATAGTAAGGGATTGGCAGAGAAGCTGAATGTATCTGCACAGTGCAGTATTTTTTTAAAGGTATTTAAATGATATACATACAACTTAAAAAGACAGCATTTAAAGTTACCTATAACAGATGTTATTTTAAGGTAGAATCATTTAACAACAATAAAGGCTTATTAAGTAAAGGGCTCAAGAGACAGCTGGTATTTTGTTGCAATATGGGAATAAGAAGCAAGAAGAGGCACATGTGGAAAAGCAGGACTGACAGGTCTTTTTTACAAAGGTCTCTTTTCATTACTGCATTTGATTCCTGGATGCATTCATGGCCATCATTACTGGGAAATCACTGAAAAATATTCATCTCTAACTCCCATTCTGTATATGCCTGTTTTGTTTTGATATTTAAATGGAAGCAAGTTTTGGCTGCAACGTCAGCAAGACACCATGTATACATTGGAGCTACTTGGGCTTAAAATGAGCAAATGTCTTTATGAAGCCTGTATGGTAACAGAGTAAATATTGCTACAGCATAAGAATGCTGGTTGTCTTTCAGAAGGTGTTCTGGTGTGACTGAAAGTGAGTTAATTGTCTTCAAGCAGTTAGAAAACTTTCTTTTTCGTAGCTAGCATGGTCACTGTTTGGATATAGTTTGAGAACAAGAACATAACATCCAGGGACAGAGTTGATGTTTTAATTGCTCTGGTCTGAGAGCCGAGGCCTCTGAGCTCTGTCCACGGGTGTGAAGCAGCTGGGAAGGGGGACATAGATGGGCCAGGGCTTGACTGACATCTGGACTGATCAATAGGAATATTCCATGCCATTAGCATCATGCTTCGTATTTAAGGAGACTTGGGGTCTTCCAGCCAAGGTTTTGAGCTGGGACAGAGACCTGTTTGGGAGTTTCTTTATTTTGGTGTTTTGCCATCCTGCTGTTTTGCAGAGGCCTCTGGGCCTTTTTGTCTTTTTCTGTCTTCTGTCTCCGGGATCAGCTGTTTGGGATCAGGTGCTGCTTCTTGGGACTGGCTGCTCAGTGTGGACAGAGTTTGTGAGGAACTTCACTGAGTATCTTTTATATTCTATTTTCCATTTTATATAGTAGTAGTATATTAGTGTTATTTTATTAAACTGTGTTTATCTCAATCCATGAGTTTCTCCCTTCACTTTTGATTCTCTTCTTTGGGGGATGGGAGCAGCAGGGGGAGGAGGGTGTGAACAAGCACCTAACATGGTTGTATTGCTAGCTCAGGTTAAACTGCAACAGAAGGAAATAGCATTTTTGTTGTATTTATAGCAGCTGTCATGACCAATTAAACTTAAAATAAGCTTTGTAAATCCTTAGTATGCCACTACTGGCATATTTGGCCAAAGGTGTGAATGATCAAATGATCCTATGTGTCAGTAGCAGTTCTGCTGTGGAAAAGATTACAGAGTATGAAATTCTATCTTTTGTCCTTGTGTCTGGAGACATGTCCTCTTTTTCTAACACGGGAATATATTCTGGCAGGACAGGTAAAAATCAGTTAGGAATATGGGCAACTTTTTAATATTTAGCAGTTGCTGGACATAACTTTTTGAAGATCCCAGCAAAGGCATCTCTGACTAAAAAAGATCATATAAATGGATGCTTAGGTTAGAAGTATGTAGATCTCCCTTGCACAGTTAGTGAAAATTTCTGTTGAACTGAGAAAGTTGTATAGCTAACTTCCTCTGCAGTGTGTGGACCTATCTCTGAACTTAAAATACCAAACTGTGTTTTATGGTTTTATGACCTGCATGACTTCCATTAGGGAGTGAACAGAAGCATCTAAATCCATTGCAATACTCTTAAATGGAAAGATGCCCTTAGGAATCCCTCCTGTTGTGTACGACAGTGCAATTATGTGGTTAACATTTTGAAATGTGAGTGGCTGCCACTCTGTCTGTTCTTTTAGATTAATATTGTATAAAATGCTAGCCGCATTGTTAGTCTCCAGAACAGTGCATTTTGCACTTCTGATGTTCGAGAATAATATGGCATTTTTCTGACACCAAAATAGCCTATATAGGTCTTCAGCTAGCATGCTAGACGCTTGGAAATTATATTATTTGTCAGGTAAGATACTTAGAAACAAGAAAGTTTCTGAAGATCCATTCCAAACTTAAAAGAAAATGTAAAACAGCAAATGTAACTAATAAAAGGGGTTTTGTGTACATTTTCGTAGCAAAATTGAAGTGAGTGTGTTATTTTTTCATTTTTAAGACACACCTTATAGAGACATTCTGTTAATTCCTGGTGAAGTGACAGTCTACGTGTTGTACGTCTACATTTTCATAGCTTCTTGTTGGACATTCACTGCTTATCTGCAGGCAGCAGAGAGGCTAAATAAAATTAATGAGGGAAAATGTTTTTTTGGATTGGGGGAAGGGAGGGTTAGAGGCAAGATTAGGGTGAGTAGAGACTTCTTAACAACATTTTCATTTATTTCACTGTAGTATCTTTTTTTTTAACTGCATACACTTCAAAGATAATGCAAAATTGGAATTACGAATATCGCTGCTTTGTAGTAAATGTATTGCAAGATTCTTAAATAATTAAATTATGCAAGTTCTTAAAATGGAGTGTAATTAGCCATTAATGAGCAAAATCTGTTGCTGTGCAGAGTTGATATACTCCATGCAGACTGTCCTTAAGTTTTATAGGATTTGGTTTAATTTCTAAATGCATATGTGTGGTAAAAATCAACTGTTGTATAGGTTGTAAGATAATAACTAAATTAGCTGGTAAGTTACAAAACATATCAAATATTTAATTTTAGTATAATAAATTATAGATTTGTCAATGACTCAGTTTTCTTCATCTGTTTAATGAGAAGCTTGGTTTAGAAGCATGGTGAGGAAAGGTTTGACACTAACAGGGATTAATAAATTTAAAAATTTTAGGCCTGGCATTTGAAGATTGCAGTTTTTCACTCATAAACTCACAGTTCACATTCATACTACACAAGATCTGCATGAAAGATGTTGTCATCCAATGGCCATTGGATATACAAACAAATGCATTTTACTGCATGTTGTCCTTAGTGGGATAATTCTGAATAGCAGAGGCTGTTTTCTTAATTAGTATCAGCAACTCAAAGCTTACCTTTTAAAGTGTATAAGCATAAAGGGTAAGGAATGAATGGAACATGATGCCCTGGGAGGAGGTCAAGAAAGATGCATAATAGAGGCACTGCAAATAAATTTACATTTCTGCATTTGAACTAAATTCCCTAGTACTGAACTAAGCAGACGTCTTGTTAGAATCAATGAGCAACTCCCGCCACTAAAAATCTCTAGGGTTATTTACCTTGCAGGATTAAGCCAACCAATAATGGAAGCTTCTTTAGACTGTTAAAAAACAGTCCTTAAGAAGCAGCAGCAAAATAGGAATAGGATCATAGACTATTTCATTAGAAAACATGCATGTTCCTAATATTGGCACTTCTGCAAAAATACAGTTAGTCTTGGTTAAGTATATACCATGTGTTTAAAACTGTGGTTAACCTGGATCAGTTGTAGGAGTTTGCTCCACAGGACAGTCATTAAAGGCTCTGGTATACAGTGCTCTTATTAAGGATATTTGTCAAGGTTTAAAGCAAGGCAACAATAAACCGTGGCACATGCTCCCTGTTACCCCCTGACCCTCGCCCCACCCTTTCCTTAGATTGGAAAGATGATAAGGAAGATAAGAAGGAAGAGAGACTTAGAGTTCAAGTTGAAAGGGTTTTAAAGGCTTTACTAACACTACTAATGAATACAGAATATATACAAAATATACAAAAACAATCTTGAATGTCTGATATGGAGTTGGCATCACTCCAGCAGTGGCGAAACTAGGAGTTGGCATGGCTCCAGCAGCTGCAGGGCCAGCACCCTGAAGTCATGGGCAGGACTTCACAGCAAACCAGAAACTGGATTTCAGGGATGCAGGGCCTGAGGCCGGTAGATCACAGGCACACAGAGAATGTCCTGTTTAGATGTGGTCTTGTTAGACGTCCGGCAGTGGTCAAAGAGGGGTGGACCCTTGTGATCCCATCTTACATGGGGGGTATGACAATTATAGGATGGAATACTCAGTTGGTCAGTTTTAGTCATCTGTTCCATCTGCCCCTCCTTCCAAATATGTCCTGTTATCAGTTAACCTTGGTTACCATAGTAATAAATCTAAACGTGAGCTGCTTCAGCATTCTGTTGGTCCTCTTATCAGCACCAAGTACAGCGTCCAAGAAAAATACGCAGGCACTTGGAAGGCACTTAGCTGAGAGGAAAATTCACTAAAAGAGAAATTGGTCTTGTTTTTAACAAAACCAGAACATTATAACAAAGATGAAAAACTTTTTAGACTGCTGTCCTATGTTTTGGTGCTTTTTACCTCATTTTCTTTATTGTCAGTGGATCGAGTTCTTTTCCTAGTGAAGTGCTGAACCTTTGCTTTAGTCATGCATACAAACTAGTTATAGAAGGGAGATGCTGATCTTAAGAAAACATCATTTAATCTTTGCAAGAACTCTCCTGATACTTTAGTGAAATACTCCGTATGTACTACGAAAGAACAAATACTTCACACTTAGATGACTTTTTTTGATGTAATCATGTTTTCTCTTTATAGTGCCTTAGGTCATGACAACCTCAGTGATGCTGGGCAGAGAATGATGCTAGTGTTTCAGCAATTGCCATTTTTTTCTTCTTACTTTATATTGAAATTTGTGTAGAATTAGGGGCTAGTGCACAGCAAATGTTCCTTATCAGAGGCAAAGGAGGAAAGAAAAGTGTGATCTGTTTTCCTCTGTTCATCTTTCCTGCAATACAGGAAATCCAATTTAAACATAAGACTATTATTATTATTTGGTTGGTTGGAGGAAGTTGTTTGTTTGTGGGGTCTTTGTTTTTCTGTTTGTTTTTTAAATTGTGAGGGTGGTCAAACATTTGTCCAGGTTGCCCAGAGAGGCTGCGGGGTCTCAGTCATTGGAGATACTCGAAACCTGATTGGACATGGCCCTGCTATCGTTGATTCTGCTCTGAGCAGGATGGTATAGAGGTGCCTTCCAACCTCAGCTGTTCTCTGATTCTCCAGTTAGCATGAATATCTGTGAAACTAGTGGAGATAGAAGTGATTAGGAAGAAATTTATTTTATTTTATTTTGTTGAAGGCACTAGTCCACCTAAGAGACTGAGCATTTAAAAGTGCAAACATAAGTTCAGCTGTATCAGTGAAGAAGAGAGACTAATACTCAGCATTTCATCATTCCAGAATATCCTCAGTGGTACATGCTCACCAGGCGTCCTGTGACTGGTTCACTCACTTCAACATAAGTAGCCAAATGAGGAAAAATTCAAAAAGACAATGAAAGAGAAGAACATGGAATCTTCTATAGCTGAGTAGAGTAAAATTTCCAAAATAAGTTTTAGACCAGACAGTGAAGAGATTATTTGATATGTACGAGTCGTGTACAGAGTGAAAAGCTAAAAATACAGGTTTGTGAAAGGATTGTTGTTTTAATCAATGAATTTGGAAAAGAGAGGCTCAAGATGCAAAGATAGTTTTTGTGTTCTACTTTTCTGTAGTATTACTTAAATTACTAGTAATAAGCACATAGATAATGTGTGATAGTCAAAGCAAAGTCTGATTTGTGAGTACAGAATAGTCCTCAGTATGTATTATGCTTCCTAACTTCCATAATCTTCATGCAGGAATATTCCTGCTGTAAGAGAAGGTAATACCATCTCCCCTGTATTTGATTAGGATCTGCTACCAAGTCCATCCTTGCCCTAAGAATCTGGGATTTCATATGAGGGATGAAAATATCAGGTGGCCACATATTTGCTGGATAAATTTCTTCTTTGTAGAGTGGAGGTAAAACTGCTGTGCTGCTAGTTTTGCTTGTATTCTGTTGTTGCTTCAAATATAGTCAAAGTCACACAGAATAACAAATGGAATTCTTTTCAATATGTTCTTGAAAATAATTATTGTTAATTAATCAATTAAAGCTTTTCCAGAGGCTCCAATGGAAGTCACTGTAAAAATGCAAAGTATTATCGTTCAAGTATTTAGTAATGATTGTAACTTCAGTAAAAATCTTCAAACTCTTAGAAACTGGTAAATTAGCTATTTTCTTGGCAATGTTTGCAAAACACACACACTGTAAAATGATTTGTTTTTAAATTTATGTTAAACTGGTAGCAAAAATACATATGGTTACTTTCACTGCTGAAGATGTGCTGCTGTGTGTTGATCATCCTTTAGTGCATTTTGAATGATAGTTAGTCTGCAGGGACCAGTGAAGACCTCCAATTAATTATTACTGGAGAACATGAAATCATAAACAAAATTCCTTGTAATAAATTTTTAAAATGAGATTGCATGTTTTATTTACGGTACTGGTCCATTTTGGGGCTTTAAATCTATGAACGAAAACAAACATGCTTTTTATCAAACTGAAATAAAAAATATCAATAGTATTTCTTTCTTATCAAAGTAGGACACAATATATGAACTGGACTTCTAAATAACTGCAGGGGGAAAAGCAAGGGAAGAAGAAAAGATTTACTTTTCTCTAATTCATAGAAAGTCATTGAGAATATATATAAACAATATGGAAAACAGCAAATTCTTCCAAGCATAGTGATCTTTATTAATCATTAAGGTAGCTGATATGATGGAATTGTTTTATAGGAAGTGTTTATTAAAGACAGAGCTGTTAACTAAGAACTCTTGTAATTATCATATATATTTACAGCAGCAATTGGTTTTGATTTAGATGGAGGAGCAGCAATGCTGAGAGTATGCAGTAGTTTTAAATATGTTTGGGGACAAAATCCTGCTACAAACATACAGTTAAAGGTGCTGCTTGTCCCAAAGGCATCATAGCTGAAACTACAAAACAAAGAAGGAATTATGATCAAATAGTAAAATCTGATAATTACCCAAATCTTTCACTAGAGTCTTGTATCTTTTTTTTTTTTTTTTTTTTTTTTTNTTTTTTTTTTTTTTTTTTCTCCCCTCACTCTCATTTGTCTATCAGATCACAGATTCAATCCATCTGTCTGGAAAATGCAAAGTACACAGCAGATATGCTGTAGTTTAGTGGACAAATGTTAGTACATGACATTAAGAGCTTCTTTTGTGGAAACATGTGGAAATTCTATAGTCTGTTTCTGTTCTCACCGTTGAAAATCTTTTTCTGCTTTCCTACTACAAACATTATGCATTCTTTGCTGTGTTCCATCAAGACAATTTTCTTCTCCATTTGCCCAGTCAAACTGGTTCACCTTCTTCTCAACTCTGACTCTAACCAATTAACCTACACCTTCATAGGACATGGATATCTCAAAATGGTTTCTGGCTCTGAGAGCTGTGTGATGACACCACGATATCAAAGTGTGTTTGAAGCAAAAAAACTTTTTCAGAGTGATTGTGTTTAGTGTAGCCTGCAGGCATTTTGGAAAGCTTAATCCAAATGTATCTATAGGTCTTGCGACCTGGAAACTGCTGGTCCAAGTGTATCCAGTAATTCTTCATCAAACGATTAATTGGGCTCTTTTCCTAATGCTATCAATATTTGCACTAGCCAGATAGACAGCTATGTCCATGACCTACATTTATACCTCTATGTTTATTCATAGAATCATAGAATCCTTTCAGTTGGAAGACATCCTCAGCATTGAGTCCAACCATAACCTAACCTAACTCTAGCACTAAACCATGTCCCTAAGAACCTTGTCTAAATGCCTTTTAAACACCTCCAGGGATGGTGATTCCACCACTTCCCTGGGCAGCCAGGTCCAATGCCTGACAACCCTTTCCATGAAGAATTTTTTCCTAATATCCAATCTAAACCTTCCCTGGCACAACTTGAGGCCATTTCCTCTTATCCTGTCACTTGCTACTTGGGAGCAGAGACCAACACCCTCCATGCTACAACCTCCTAAAGTTGTAGCATAGTATCAGGACGAAGTTGTGTCTCACTTGAGTTTTCTTAAATTCCTAAGTTCCCTTTATCTACCTGTTATACAATTCTGTCTAATTTATACAGTCCTTTGTTCTTTGTTAGAAAAGACATCATTAAATCATTTCCCAATTTCCCGTGACTTTCTTTTAGGTGCTGCTTTATTCTTACGGAGTTGTGACTACCTCTTATGTGTTTTAGTGTTTTAGTTCCTGGACCACAAACCAGTAGGAGAGCACAGTGCAGAAATTAAATTTTCTTTGCTCTTCCTGATGATAAACATTGCTGGAACGTTTCCTATGAAATTGTTACTGATCACTGCAAATCTCTTCCTTCTCCTCCAGCTCATGATTTTACTTTTTGTTCCAAGAATGAGAAAGGAGTGGGCTACCTGCAGACATACTGCTATGTGGCTGATTTATGTTTGAGTGTGGCCAACTCAGTTGTCCTTTTTCATATTTGTTAGAGACATATGCATGTTTCTAGTATTAGGTGATATTGTTCAGATTGCAGCACCACTGGAACTTCAATGCATCTGTCACTGTTGTTTTTCACAAAGTTCTATGAAAGTGCTTGAGAAAGTGCAACGAAAATACTAACTCCAACAAGCCAAGTTAATCAACATTCAGATCTTTAATACACAGAAATTCAAATGTCTGCTTAGGAAAAAAATCCGGTCACAATACTGTTATCTCTGTGCCTGAGAAGTAGGGACTTTGATGTACTCACTCTCAATTTACTCTGTGTTTTTGTTAACAAAGGGATTTGTAACACAGAATTGTTATTGCAGAAATAAAAAGGTACATGTACAGAGGAATGAAGAAGTCCGTTCAACGTGAAAAGAAGGATAGAAGGTATTATTAACTCCAACATAACCTCTGGAAAACCAGGTTATGCTAATGTATCAAGAAAAGCAAAACATTCTCACTTGCAGGTTTCCACACAGAACAATTTAGCATAGAATTATCAGCCACTATTTAAGCATAGGGTTACTGGTAACTATTTGGATTATAGTATATGGAAGGTTTTCTAAGACCTTGGGCAACAAAAGACTCTTTCCCAAAGAAATTCCATTTTGAATCAACACTGGGATTCCATCCATGTTATAGAATAGTGGAAAGGACCCCAGATAAAAGGAAGTGGTAATGAGCTCAAGCCTGAACATCACAATTAGGGTCATCTGACATAACTGTAGTTGTCTGAAGGTTACTCATCTCACATAAACTAATCTTCTGGACTCCTTTTACAGCTGAGGGAATTTTGACAGACAGGAAATACTTCCAACTCTATTAGACAGCTTTAGGGATAAATCATTTGCTGGGCAAATCTAGATAACTCAATTAGAAAACTAGTATTTTGATGTCTAAAGATATTTAAGGTGGTTATAGAGGTATAGATAATTATTTATTTATTTGAAAGTGACAGAAGAGAGGTTTTGCACTCTGTATCCTGACTGGACAAGTCCTGAGAAATCTGATTTGGCTTTGAACTTTACCCTTCCTTGAGCAGGTGATTAGACTAGATGACCTCCATAGGGCCTTCCTAACCTAAATAATTTTACAGTTCAATGAATTTACCCTGGTGCTTAATTTCTATTCTTCTTTGATAAGAGTTAAATAATAATAACTGGAGGCTGTCTTCTGTACTTATGCTTTGAGAAGTTTAAAGTTACCTTGTTCACAATAAATAGCTGTTTTTGTTATTCTCTCATATCATATCCATGTGTGCAAAATTTTAAGAAGGATGTCTGTGGAAAATAACTGAGTCAGGGCCAGAAGGATTTAATAGGGTAAACTTCACCTGCTGAATAATCAACTCACCTCATATACTCTAACAGTGTTTCAACCAAATCTAGAAATTGGAAGCCGAATGGAAAATTTTTGAAAGATCTGTTAAGTAATACCATTCTTGTGGGATAGAAGCATTTTTGTTACAAACAGAGTGTTTCTACTTTTTTTTTTAAATCTTGTGTTTGCAATGCATATCATCTCTTTTTTTCTCCTACCACCTTTTTGAAATAATTCCCCTCATATGGTGCTTGTTCTTTACTCAGTTTGTTGTGTATTTTTTTTCTTTTCCCCTTAATTGGTGTTTCTGTGACACCCACCTACATCAGCTTCTGAACTTCTCTCTTCCTTCACTTGGTGAGTAACCTTTTTTGCCATCAGATTATTATCATCCAAGGTCTGCTACTGTAGTTTCACTTTGGTGTTACTTTGTTTGCCCAGACTTCTTCTCCCATCCTTAAGGTATATCCTTTCTTATTTTGAAGACAACATGGCAATAACTCAGCTGCTCTTCCTTAATCTAGTTTTCTTCTTTCTTTCTGATCTCTGCTACTCAAAGTCTAAAAAAATTATGTCTATTCCCACAAGCTCCCAACAGAGCAAAACTGGCTGATATATCAAGTTTTAACTGTTTATTATTTTTAATGACTAATAAAGCTTGTAAGCATGCTACTGTTGCACTGGTGGTACTAAACATCATATGAGACTTGTCAGGACAACCTTTCAGGTCAGCATTTTCTGAGTTAGCAGTTGAAGATGAACCTTTGTGGATATAGCTGCAGCACAAATAAAACCATACATGAGCAAAACAAATGTGTGTAAGTAAGAATTACAGTGGACACACCAGAGTTTTATTAAAGTGGTTTAAATCAGGCTGAGGAGTTGTACTAGTGTTAGCATATGAAGAGGACTAATACACCGAGATGGGTACATATCATTTGCAAGAAAACACAACGTAAGTGGTAGTGATGTGATGGACTACCCAGCCAGGTAGTTAGTCCTTCAGACCCTTTCCATGTCACAGAAAAGGGGGCAACTGAAACTACTAATTTTTATTATCATTTTCATGGAGGCAAGTAGCTATTCCTCACTCTTTTATTAAACCTGTGTGTTACAGAAATATGTTTTCTCCTCTGCCACCCCTCAATTAGTCCATTCAAGTCTAACCCTCTAGAGTTTTGCTAGTGTGAGTGAAGATGCTGACAACTCCAAAGTTCAGCAGTTTTGAAAAATGTCACTTTCTCTTTTCAAGTTAAGTTTCTGATATGTTTTCAAAATTCATATTCCAAAAAAATAATATTACAAAGCTTTCATAACTATTTTAAAATTAATGTTTTCAGTTATGGTTTTGGATGATGGGAGAAATAATAAGACGGAAAAAATATTGCTTTGTGGTGATATTGCTTTGTGGTAAACATTTGTTTTATGAAAGTATACAAATAAAATATTCCTGAAGTACTTAGCCATCAGTATTTGAATGCCTGTGGCAGCATCTGAAAGACAAAAGAGGAATAATTGATTAGTGGATTGTGTTTGATCTGCTCAGGGATCAAAGGGACAAATACTGTCTACAGGGATGAAAGGGTGGAGAACTGCTCTCCACGCTGCCTCAGTTATCTGGTTATTCATATGTGTTTGCTGTATGTGAGACTGCCTGTACCTGACCCTCTGTCATGCTTGAGGAAAAAAAAAGTAGGTATAGTGTGATGCAATTCTGAAAGGTTTCTTGTTAATCAGACATGAAAAATTTAATTTAAAGTCTGTAAGATAGAATACTGAATCTGGTTTTTGGTTTGTAAGCAATATTGACTTCAATTGTCTATGACATAATTGTGGCTCTAATTTTTTTGAAAAAATAATGCATGTGTTTAATTTCAAGCGTGGGAATGTACTGAGGATCAAAACCACCTAAGTGCCTGTTAGTCTGATATGTTAGTCACACATTTAAATTCTAAATGACAGACATTGTCTTTGTTCTGCTTTAGTTCTGCCAGTTCCTAAATCCTAGGGAAAAAAAAAAAAAAAAAAGANAAAAAAAAAAAAAAAGGAAGATTACTACATTTTGAAGCTTTGGAACATTGGAATATTATGAAGTTTTGAAGTACCAAAATTGAGTGAGGAATAATTGTACCAATATTACCCCGTTCCCACAAATAGAATGTCTTGAATTTGATTTTGGGACATCCTAATACACCATAGTGAACTACACACCCATTTTATATACTGTATATAATACAACATTTATCTCTTTTGTTCTCTCTGTAGATATTACTGGTTTGGTTTTGTTTATTTCTGTAGGAGGCATATTCACTAACTGATGTAATACTTTTTTTCTTTTAAAGCAAAGGGTGCTTCAGGTCTGAATTCCTAATTAAGTTCACAGTTACGTGAATGCACATACACTACATTATTCTGAATCTGTGTACCAAGTGGTGCCTTTACTATAACTTAACTCTGTTTCCATTTAATTTAGAAGTTACTGGGTTACTTTTTTCACTGGAAATACAAAAAATGTGTAATTTTACTTAGTGCCTAAATATGGCAGACATTCCTTTGGCAACTCCTCCAGAAGATAAAAATGTCTGTGAGGACCATGAGAGGACTGACTGACTGGGTTCTGGAAGCCAACAGTGATCATATATACATATTTCTTTCCTCTGGATGAGAAAAAGTAACATCTGTATGTGGGTCCTTGACATCTTCATCTGTTTTGTCCTCACATCCTTCCAAATGTGGAATCCGTGGTCTAACTGAGGCCCACGTATGGCCGTGGTCACTGCCAAGAGGAATGTCATGTAATTCCTAACAGGGCCTGGGGGATGCTTCAGGAGAATAACATTTACTTAAACAAATGTTTGACAAGATTAAGAGCACTAGGGCAGAAAAAGGATATGACATTCATAATAGAAAGGTTTTCTGCCCTCACTTAGTCCTTGTGTTTGAAGGCATTTCACATTCTTAAGGTAGAGGGAAAATGAATGCTGATGCTAAGTACAAATCATATGTGGTATTTATTCTGTAAAATCAGTGAGAATTTATTTTTCTTTTAGAGATGTAGTTGTTCTGGAATTCAGACTCAAAAACCTAACATCTATTTAAACTATATTATTAATTTACTGTTGATAGCATTTCATAACATTAGAGTTGCATAGTAAATAGAAGTTCACATTCATGTCCTGTAGCTGCTCCCATAGAAGTTAGTGGCAACATTCTAATTAACTTCTAAAGAGCAACCTCATGCCATGGATTAGTAGGTGACTTAGGTATATCAGATTCTGTGTATAATAGTATACATATGTATTTCCATGATTTTGTCACATGTTCCTTTGCTCAATAAAATAAGTGAAGGCACAATGAACAGTCAACACTGGAAAGAATTTAAAATTTAGAGACAAAGCAATAAGTAACAGCCACATGTCCTACAAAGTTTCTATTTTAAAAAAATTTATCTTTTAAATTAATGTTATGTTCTATGTCTCTCAATTTACATACAAAACAAAAATATTATTCTAAATTATTTTTATTAATGCCATTCATCTGATACTAGACAGAATGCTTACAGGCCAGAGTTTCATGGCTCCAAGTTTATTTATGATAGAATCTAAGCTGCAACTTATCCTCTCCATTTGTAAGTTGAGACATATTTCGTTGATTTTGATTGCCAGGAAATAGTTCTGGTTCTTCAAGCCATTATTTGATGAGAATTTTAAGCCAACATTAATGGCACTGATGTCAAGGGAAGTGTTATCACATTGCATATACATCCTCATGTTAGCTTCTCCTTTATGTTAGCATAGTCTTTTTCTGTGACCCTAGGATAAGCTATACAATGAAACGGAACCAANCTTTCACTACATCAGGCTGCTCAAAGCCTCTTCCAACCTGAGCTTGAATGCTTCCAGTGATGGGCCATCCACAATTTCTCTGGACAACCTGTTCCAGTGACTCACCACCCTCATTGTAAAACATTTCTTCCTCATATCTATGCTTTGTGTCTTGTTTACATCTGTTCTTTATAAAACCAGTTGAAATAATACCATTTTCCTATTGTAAATACTGTATTACACTTTGAGAATTTCTATTTCAATAAAGGAGTAATTTGTGAAAGGAGACAGTGCTCAGTGTGAGGGCAGGGGACACATTCATCCTCTATGGCTACACTGGTGTATTTTCCAGGAGCTACCAAGGCATAGTTCCCAGTAATAGTTGCAGAGGATGGTCATTGTAATGTAGATAAAAATCCATGTTTAATTTAATGATTAATTTAATGATTAATTTAATCTAATTTTAGGATGCTACAACATAGATATTTATATCTGAACCACAAATTCTGATGCACTCCATAGTCTCTGGAGCAAAATAAGTCCTTTCAGGGAGTGACTAATTTCATCCAAAGGCATACTGAAAATAAGTGAGATGATCCACACCCTAGGAAGGCCTATTTCTGTCCATTGACTGTAGAGGTAACCTAGACACCTTAACTCAGAAATGGACATATGCAATATGGACATCTAAGTTTATATCAGATGAATCCCAATTAAACTGAAGAACCTCACTGTTTTGTCTAGAGCTACTTTGACTGACCTTCCATTATTTTTCTCAAATAAGAGCTCTGGTTTCTGGTGCTATATGGTGAATGAATTTGGGAGAAAAGATCTACAATAGGCAAGTGGTATGATCGCTAGAAGGCTGAGTTATGTGAAAGAAAGCTCTCTCTGATATGAGCAGATATCTCTCTGGTATCTCTGTGATAAGATCTCTGGAGGACTAATAGTAAAAAAATTGAAGATAAATGCAAATGATGATAATCTACTTTATGACAATTTCTCTGAAATAATTTACTGTAGTGACTATTGTAACAATAACCAAAATTGTCTGTACTAAATATGGTACTAAATGTACTATTGTACTAAATATTACCTATACACAGAGGTATTTAAGGTCCTAGTCATGGTACAACCCATGATGGAAATGTGAAATAGTTTTATTTGCTCCTATTAGGCATGCTGTATTTGTGGGCAGATAGAAGTATCTGTCATGGATCTTTATTCTCTGCTGTAGCATTTTTTGTTGAAATATAGTAAACAGAAGGATCATCTGGAATGAAGTCTGTTTCACCTGCTGAGTATGAATAAGAGTGTCTGAATAGCTGGAACATTGTAAAATAACCTTATAGTAACCTCTAATGGCAATTCTGGGTTCTCAGTAACTCCCAGGAATTAGTGACACCATAATTCAGGCACTGCAATAGTACTGCATTGTAGGTACACTGCAATAACTTGTGAGTCAGTACCAGCATTTGCTACTTTGCTGTAGTTTCAATGTTGGCATCGTATCCTGAGGTCTTTCTTCTACTTGCCTACTAGTCTTCCAGCTCTTTTTCCTCTCACTGATTGATATCACCTGACAAGGAACATAGGGAAATACTCCCGTGTTTGTATAATTAAGCAAGTCATGCACATACTCAGCACTTGTTTATTGAGATATAATAAAATAGGAAAACTTGGAGATACGTTATGCTGCATAAAACATCTGAATTTTGATGTTACCAAATTTCTATCACACTGTAAAACCCAGGGAACTTTCATTGCCTAACAAAAATGGGAGATGTGTGTCAAGAACATTACCATATTACCTGATTTTTTTGTTGTTGTTGTAGATTGATTTTTATTTATGCATCACAGTCCAATTTTCAGTCCAACCTTCCAGCTTTCATATCTGTAATCCTATCTTGTTTTTGCTGGCAATTTATTAGTAGTGTGAAATCGTGGACACAATTCTCTGTGGGTGAAAAATTGCACCTACTAAAGAACAGGTTTGAGAATCAAGCTTCTGTTATGCATTGATTACTATAGAGCACAATGTGGTATAATAGGTGAGAATGAACCATGGTTATTAAAGATCAAGTCTATTGTAGGTACAAAAGCCTATTTTATGTACATTAAAGAGCCTTGATTATTTAAAGGCATTTGCGATGTTGGTTATTTTATACAGGTTATTTACACTGTTGATTAAATTGCTTGCAAAGCAGTTAGATTTCCATACACAAGTAGTCTAACAGTAATATTATGCAGCCAGCAATTTGCCAGTTGTCTGTTGACAAAGACAGAGAGTAAGCCACTTACTACTGTTTTTACACAATGAATCATTTTTGCAAAAATTGAGCAGTCTAATGAAAATTTAAATGTATTGCTTTTCCAGATTCAAACAGAAATCTAAGCACTTCATATACTCTGCAAATAAGCCTCATTTGCCACAGTGTATCAACTAACAAGCAATTTCAGTTCTACATGCAGATTTTAAATAAAATTCTCCAAATTTAAACAGGTAGTTTCATTTTACTTCCATAAACAGATACTTTCAAAATATTTAGACATCTGTATATAATACTGTTTAAACTGTTCTAAAACATAAGTATCTCCATGTTTGAGTTAACACCTGATGTCTTTCTCATTTAAGGGGAAAACATGAAAAAATAATTGGCATAACTAGAGTCAGGAGCAATGCTTACACAGCATGTCAACATCTTTTATTGCATCTTAATTGTTGGGCTACTTGGAGGGGATGTGTGTGTAGACTGGCTCTGCAGGAGAGGTGAAATGCCTGGTCTCCGTGAAGTTACTGGTTGCTTTGCTCAGAGTTTCTCCAGGGCTTCCATGCTCAGCTAACATAATCCAGAGCAGTGCCACAGTGGAGAAAGGTGTTTCAGAACTAGAAACAAGAGCATAAAATGACCAGCCTTACAGAAGGGTTCCTGCCTCTTTGCTTGCCACAGTGCTTACCAGAGTGCCGCATGTCAGACCCATCCATAGTACTGAGCCCTGACAGTTTTCTCTTTTACATCATTCTAGACATGGATGTGTTATTGCCTCTACTACCTCTCTAAATGTGCAGGATCTTTTGAACATCTGATGTGCTCTGTTGTTGCAGAACACTTTGGGATTATTGTCTTACCTGCTCACCACTGTCACTACACCATGCCATTTCCACTTCCTTGTGTGATGAATGTCTGGTTTGTTGCATGTAGTGCACATATCACATATCTGTTATATTGAATACTTAGTTATTTGAATTATTACAGGCTGCAAATGTTTTCTGATAGGTCTTTATACCTAAAATTTTATTATCTCTTCCCCCCCCCCCCACTATATATTTAGAATGTAGTACAGCTCTCTGTGAAGTTAATGGAAACTGGATCAGGTCCCGATCATCAACGTTTTTTCGTGTGCCAATTGGTGGAAATATTAAAAATAATCAGATTTCAACCAGATTTATGCATTAATGAATTGGAAAAGATGTATGGCATATTAAGAAAACAAATTTAGAAAGGTGTAGAAATTTTGTGTTTAATTTGTTCTACTTCTAAAAGAAAAAAATCTATCTGAAAAAATGATGTAGTCAAAAATGTTATTTTTTAAATTTTTGCTTTCCCAATGTGCTTTCTGTAGTCTACTGTATATTGTGAGAAATCATTCTTTTCTCTCAGTTTCACAATGTCTTTCACACAGCATAAGAGAATACAAAGACTTTGAAAAGTGATTATAGGATATGTGAAACATGATTTGCAAGCCCACAGAAACTGGCACAAGCATTCAGATATAGATATAATACTTGATCCTGATTTTGAATCAGTAATGGGAATTGACCAGATTATCAACTGNAAAAAAAAAAAAAGTTCTATACATCCTGCAGTTCATTTTAAAGATAGGGAACTTGTTTCGTCACTTTTACGACACTCTGGTAGTCTTTGGCAAAATTTCCACTGAAATAAAGAGAGCTGTATTTCCAACCAGTATATATAGTAGTAGTCCAAATCTAAAATACATATCGTACATATGATGTATATATAGTGTGCATATATAGAGTATGTATTTGTCCTCAGAAAGATTAGCTCATGGGAAATTTTGATTTTAAATTCAATTAGTAACTTGTAAGAAACATAGTATCTTCTGTCAAGGATATGCATTTTCACTCATAAAACTGTAGGCCTCCATAAAGTGATGGAGAATGAAATGCATTTGCTAAGCAATGAAATTTCAGTCAAACACAGCATGTAAACAGCATTACATTCCTGCCCAGCAAATCAATTAAACGTGTGCCAAAGTTAAGCAGATGCTCTAGTATTTTGCTTAATCAAGGTCCATGTAAAGAGTTACTGCTCTGGAGGTTGTGTTTTGCAAAGGTTGAATTCCAGTTCAACTATCTGCAAACTTACTGACTATCTTTCTAAAAATAAATCAGGTCACGTATATTTTTGTGTGTGTGAGAGAAAGAGTAGACCTGTGCTCTCTTGTTTTAGCAAAATGTAATCAATAAATACAGGTTTTTTCAAATGCATTACAGACTGATTGGTTGTTGCTGTTCACTGTAGGCAATGCTATGGGTCAAGCCAAAGTATATAGTCTTTTTTCTATTCGTGTATGTAATATATATAATATACTATCATTTCCATTGTATCATTCTTTTATCCAATTTCAGATATATTAGCATAGACTATCAGAAGTTTAAAATGATAGCTAGATTCTTTTTATCATAACTAGAACTGTGAAAAAACACATTATGTGCCTTACAGGAAGAAATGTGTAAGAATAGGTGCCACGTGTGCAGAGAGGAAATGAACTTTGTGTAGTTTATGCATTATTGACTTTTAGTCCTAGAACAGCACTAAAATGGTTTAAAGAGGAAACAAAATCTTCTTGAAAAAGCTAAAAAGAGAATTTTGGAAAAATGTAAACTGTCACCATTTATTCCTTTTTTTAAAAAATTACCCAGGCTGAAAGTAACCTATTTTGCAGGTTTATTTTTAATGTAGGTCACATCTGAGTTTGATTGATCAATATATCTAGATGTGTATTGAATATTTGTAAGAGGAAGTATGTACGTGTTTGTATTTATTTTAGAATATGTTTGTACCTATATGACACGTTTTCTGTTAGAAGATAAGCACTATCAGCTTCCACAATAGTAAGAAACATTGAGAATGGGAAAGACCTCAGTATCTCTGAAAGAGTTTAGACAGTTGAAGATTTGTCTCATCCCTACTGTAA
The DNA here is from genome assembly GCA_013399365.1 of Pampusana beccarii. Classification (NCBI taxonomy): domain Eukaryota; kingdom Metazoa; phylum Chordata; class Aves; order Columbiformes; family Columbidae; genus Pampusana; species Pampusana beccarii. The sequence continues at coordinate 104,820 of VWYH01003719.1, read as the reverse complement.
AAATTGCTCTGAAAAATTTCTAGTAACAGTAGTGATTTTTAAGGCAATACTCTGTAGTCATTTTTAACATATTACTAGTAGAATCCTTCTGTGGATCATAATGAAAATTAAATCTTTTATAAACCACAAAACTAATGTAAATCATTTGCCAGAAGAAGATGGCTTTTACGTTAACCATTTGTGCTTTGCAACAGCATAGAAACATCTATCTGAACTGTGTTGCTTTCAATGTGTCTGTTGCTTATTGACATTGATACTGTGGTAGCAACATTTCAGTAAAGTCTATGGAAAAAAAGCTAACTTGTAGCTGCCTAAGAAATACTTAATTTACTTTTTAATGAAGTTCATTACTTAAAACTTTGTATGATACAGTATTGTTGGGCGCTGGAACCTGACCCCACTTTGCCTTTTCTTTCTCCACGTATTTGCTTTTATCATGTCAGTTTTACTCAGGTGACACTGAAATCTGAAATACGGATTTTTTTTTTTTTTTTCCCAGAAGGAGCTTATCAGTTGCAAGGCCTAGGTTGTGAATGCAAGTTTTGATGTTAACAGCCTCAGTGCCTTTCTTTTTTATTTGGGGCATCAAGTTCAATTACATTTTCAAAGTATCTGTTCAGTGCTATTGCTGGAATGTTTCAATAATTAAAATAACTGAGCTTTTTTAAAGTACTCTTTCCTCAGTGTTTCCATTTTATTAGAGATGTGGCTCAGGCCACATCCCATTCTTTCCATCAGTGTCACTGATTTCAGATCTCTTAGTTGGTGTTCACAGGCCAGTGTAGCATGTTTCAAAAGCAATCGTTTAAGTTGCCTGAAAACACACCAGCCAAAGGAATGTTTACTGTCTTTTGTTTTGTGCTGAATAAAATTACACACTGATAAAGAACAGCAATTTAGAAATTCTTACTCCATGAAAAATGTATTAAGTTCACCCCAATGTTTACTGACCAGGGTAATTAGAAGCAAGCTATAAGTCTTTCAGTGTTTCAAAGCTGTTGTGCTTTATGGAAAAACAACAATTGCTTCACATGTTTTAAGAGATGGAAAAAAACCCAAACCATCAAAATCATTTTAATTGAATGGCCACATATAATTTCAGATTTTAAAACTGCATTTGTCCACTAAACCTCTTAGCAGGATTTTTGTGATCCATTCACAGATTTCCCTTAACACGATAAAATAGAATATTTTAAGAAGAAATTTCAAAGCAGATGGAAGAGCTGTGTGAGTCTGGAGATACTCTGTTTCCACTTCAAGCTCTGCAAGCAAAGGCAAAGCCAGTTTGCCTCCAAAGTCCCCAGTTGGGAAAATAAGATCATGAAAAATTATGTCTCGTGTTGTTATAGCCAAAAGATATTTTTTAAACTTAGAAATATTATCAAGCTTCATTTAAATCCTTCAGGAAGAGAAAAAGTACACAGGGAAAAAGGAGAACTAGTCACAGGAAAAAACAAAGGAAAAAACAGAGGTGACATTCCCACTGAAGGGTAGTTGTGCTGGTAGAATACCCACCAGAGTCTGAAACAAAGGATTTTCTAAAATTACCATTGCTGTTGCTGCTGGCAATAGGCTTGACCTTTTTTTGGTCGTATCTTGACAAATCTTTTGCAACATTTGCTACTTCTTCTAGACTTTTGAAAATCATTATTTTTCTGGCTTTCATGTATTGCAAACCTTTTCGACCACATATAATTTTAAAATCTGTTTAATTTTTACATGTTCCAGGCCAAGAGCCAAACAGCTACACTTCCATTAAATAGTACCATGTTCAGCAACTAGTGCTTTGGCAATCAGTATAAGTACTATACTGTTGACAGGGTAGAAGAGTCTAATCATAAATGAACAGGGTTGGAATATGCAGTGTAGCTGAAAGGTATGTGAGTTCAGACTATACTTAGAAAAATTAGAGAGGAGTCAGAAGTGGAACATTCTACTGACACCCACTAGTCCCAATTTCAATAAGTCGGTCAGAATGAGTACCTAAACATGAATTCCGTGTTTCGTCTTGGTTTGGAACAGAAGCAAAATCCTACTGATGAGGTTTCACAAAACCAAACCCCTAACTTCTTCATCTTATTTTCCATGAAAAAACTGTAATGGGGAAAACACTGTTAGTGTAAGCGGATGAGTATACTATTGTAACTATTAAGTCAGGAAGTCAGGCATGCAACACAGAAGTGAAAGTATTTTGAAAAGATGAGATAATGTGTTTGACAACTTCTCAATTGAAAAGCAATGTTTTTGTCACTACAGAATGAGAACTTCAGCTAACCTACCATGAATTAATCTGACTACCCATTCTATGATATTGTGTGAGTCCTTTCCATGCCTTTAAAGTGATTGTTGTAAGTTCTTGCATTTCATCTCAGCCCAAAGCAGTGGTTGTATATTTTGATGGAGTATAGGAGGTTAAAATTGTCTTGGCAGGAGAGTACAAAGAAAGTGCTGTTTGGCTTATATCCCAAGGATATGCAGTGGTATCAATAGGGAAGGATGCAATGGCAACAGATTTTAGGACATCAAAAATGTCAGCATGAGAAACAGCAGCAGCATGAACAGACTGTGCTGATGGTGCTTCTTTCTTGCTCTGCCATTAGAAAGTTGACATGTGCCAACAGTTATCACAAAGTAGAATCCAAATTACAACAGTTATTTCCCATCCTAAGTTTCAGGAAAGAGTTGCCCAGTATTGACAGAGACTGGAACACATCCCTCTGGTTACTAGGTCAGAGCCTCAGCCATCCTGGATCAATGCAGCGACAGGGACTTCAGTGGAATGACATTAGTTAATGCCAGCTGGAGATCTGACCCCGTGCTGTATGATCACCTACTCTAACACCCTCCAAATACACAAACTAGGTCCTGTTCCAGCCACAGTCAGAGAATAGCACAGTAACAGCTAAAGAGTTAAATCTAACTCTCTGCCTTAAATATAAAGCTCCAAGATGTGAAAGGCAAAGAGGAAAAGTTATGCAGTTAGCAACTACCTTCTAGGATGAGAGCTGAAATAGATAGGGTACATCCTCTTTCTGTGGAAAGTTTTGTGTAAAAAAGTAATAACTATCTTGGTTGTCATTTTGTTTGGAAAAAAATCCCTAAACATTTGGGGAGGGTGGATGCAATTAAAAAATATTTTTTATTTGCTGAACTTTGCTTAACTTTCCCCCGAAGAGTCTTGAGAAAATTGTCTTTGATTAATGATTTTGCAAAACAAACAAACAAAAGTGCTTTTCTTTTGCTATTTTTAAAAAGTTTGATTGTTTCTCAACGATCGCCTCATAAAGTTTTATGACAACCCTTAGCCTATACAATGCTTAGGTAAATACATACAGAGACAACCAAGATACTGCAGTTTAACTAGGTGTCTCACAGTAGACTGCATAGACTTGCTCGTGGCAAAGAAAAAACAGGTAATATGCTTTAGCACTTTAAATCTTTGTTAATGCATTGTAACTCAGCAAGGAAAAAAACCTATGTCTCTGAGACTCATGTCTTTTTGCATGTCAGTGCTATCACCAGTGAAATTACTTTTGTGATTAGACTGATTCTGTTCAGTGATCTGCGTAAGTTGTGAAAGATGTCAGTGCACAAAATTCTTCATATATATTTAGTTTTCTCATGCACTCAACTATGTATGTTGATAGCTAGGCCCCAATTAAACCAGTGAAACTTAAATAAGAAAACACACCAAGCACTGCAAAATTATTATAAAGCAACATTTGGGAAACAGGAAGATTTGCAGTTCTGTGATGTCACTGCTCAGATAAGAAGTAAGGAAGATTTTTTTCCGTTACTAGGATTATATTCTTTCTACCAGACCCAAGTGTCCAAGACTTTTGTCACAGGTGAAGGATGAAGTAATAAAACAGCTAAAATCATCACCCTGTTGGAGGACAGATTTGCCTGTTACAAAGTGGGTTTTCCAATAACATGTAATGTAGTCAATGGTTGTAGATGAAGTTTTAAAATCAACAGGCTAATGTGAAACCCACAAATATCAGCCAAATCAAATTATTTTTATAATACTTCTAAATGCCATTGGAATCATACACTTTGTATGGCTAACAAGAATGATTCTGACACCATGAACGTTTTTGTTAAAAATATATCTGTAGCATTTATAAAACCTTTCAGTGTGTATTAATTTTTTGTCAGAACTGATAGCTGAAGGTGCAGTTAATATATATGGGCTATATTTGTGACGAATTCTTGTTACTGATGTTTTGATCCTTGGATGTTTTTTTGGCTTTCTCACATTTGCACACATGCGTACGCACACACATACACCCTGGAAGTTCAAGTATTATCCGCATAAGCTATGTTTTTTGCTTACTGGTGAATATTAAAAAACAAAAGCCCATAGACAAAATGTTGGCAGGCCTGTTTGTGATTCAAAAATTTAAGCATTTCGGAAGCTTTCTGCAGTAGCTGCAAAGCTGTTGTTACGAGAATAATGAGTGGTTTTGTGTTATTCAATGCCTCTCCAGTCTCACCTATTAGTAACTGAGAAAAGAAAAAGGAGATATAATAAGCCATAAGCTTATATTAAAGTCTGTCCCAAACAAAAACCTCTCAGTATTTAAAACAAAATGCAAGAATAATAGAGGAATAAAACAAAAGCAGATTGTAGCCCAGCAGCACATCTCAAAAAATCTTGCTCAGTCACTTTAATAAAGTTCAGCACAGGTTCAGTACAAAGGGTTCCCTTGCCCTTGCCCAGATGAATTCGCCTTTCACATGGGTTTGGAGAGCAGGAAGAGGGAGGGCAGTCAGCACACAACAGCAGGAAAAACTCAAGAAAGATCCTATTTATAAGCAATGGTCATTGGAGTGTGAGAGACTTTGTGTTTGATGGGGTTTGGGTTCAGAATTCAAGAAAAAACTCTAACCAGGTCCAGGCACACATTGTAAGCTGGCACTTTTTTGGAACTGCAGTAAGTTGATGCAGAAACTGAAGTCTGTCATTGCTAATGCAATTATAGAAGATTTAACATGAGAGATGATCTATTTGGATAGTCTTTATATCATTTCATCATCTAACTTGATTTTTTTCTGTTATTTCCTTAAGGAATACAGTACATGCAGACAGACAGTCCTGCTTAGAAAAAAGCAAGGAAATCATACCTGGCTGACTTTTTTTTTACCTCGTCTAATGACACAAGGATTTGATGCAAATATCACATTTGCACTAACCAAATCAACACTAAATGCACTGTGAATTGGATTGAGTGTGGTTTTGTAGCTGAATACAGTTTTCTTTGAGTTTCTTTTTGGGGCACATTGCCTTTGGCTAGTCTGAGCACAAGTCTTGATCTTTGCCAGGGTATGTTCTGATTCTGAAGTTCCCTCTGAAGACAGTGCCTGGTTTGTCCACTTCTAAGCAAACAAAAAATTTAAAAAACCAGGGCACACTACATTAAAACCATTAATGTAGCACACCTCTGAAACAGAAAAGTTTACATGGAGTTGGCTGCTGCAGTGGTCTTTCTGTGATGTTTGGAATATGAATGTGAGTTTGACAAGGTAACTATTTTACTTCCTCAATAAACGGGTTATAGTAACTGACCTTACACAAAAGTCTCTAAAGGCATTTTAACCTGGAAACTGACCTTAGAGAGACACTGATTCCTCTAGTGTTGCATTAGCAGCAGCATTCAAGAGCTGGAGTAACAGGAATGCACACACTGAACAGCATTCCTCTGACTAGTATGTGTCTGTCCAGGCTGTCAACACTTCTGGTTGTCTTTCAGATCAAAAAAGAGGCATATAGGAGGGTCAAACACTGAATGAAGAAAAATACCCTCAGGACTTGTGCTCCTAAATGGATGTGCAGTGCGTCTGCGTAGTTTTGCAACATGTGATATAGGAAAATTTGACATCTTAAGCAGTGCTAAGAGGGCAGGCATGGATAGGAAGATAGAAATTTATCAGATGTGGCCCTTTCTTTCTCAATCTATGCCTGATTTCTTTGATCTAACAGCCTCCTTTAGTAAGTATAAGATTTCTCATGAAGTGAGACCAAAAAATGTATACTTGGGTGTTAGCCGTGAAACTGCACTGATTCTCCTCACATATAATTTGAATATAATTTTGTGGACCAACTGATGCCATTGGTTGTACCAACACAATTGGTCTTAGATTGTTGCCTAACTAATATCAGTGTCACGGCTCATTATAACAAAGATATTTTTATTAGAGATATTTATCTTTTAATTTCAAACAGACTTAAAATTAGTGAAATGTGTGGTATGCCCACCAAATATTGCTAAAAAGTTATTATTTAGTATAGAACTGTATTTTTGGTAGCTAAAACTAATGAGCAAATCATTCCTGGAAGCCAAAAATACATACATCAGCTGCCTTGTAAAACTCTGCTTATGCCGACCAGATCTTTAAATAACCAAAACTCCACACATCACTTGGAAATATAGGCCTGTTATCAGAAGGTAGCAGGATCACAGCAGCAGGAGCATCCAGTATGAAGGTAATCCAAATGACTTGGGGTTTGTTTTTTACACAAAAGAAAAAACTACACAGGTATAAAAGTGAGGTGAAGGCTATGTCAGCCTTCCCCTTGCAAGCAACAAGATGCCAATAGTTTACCAGCAGCACTATCCCAGCCCACCCCCAGTGCACAGCCAATACTGCTTATGTGTTACAATGCTTAAAATCTTCTGCCCGTCCGGAATAGCAGATGCATGAGAACTGAAATATTTGCAAATAGTAGTGTTGGCTGTTAGCATTCACAGAATTATTATTTTCCCCTTCCAGCAGATTAAAGAGTGTTGTGCTTTGGGAAATCTGGTTTGCCCAAGAATGGTGTTGTGGTGTTTCTGTACTAGTTGTATGAGAGTGATGTAATTATAGCAATTCGCATTCACAGTCTTTTGGACAATGTAGTAAGTGCTGAAATGATACATCTTACTTGGAAGCCTAAAACCTTTCAAGGCATGTGAAAAGCAATCATAGATTATTGCTCCCCTTACTCAAACCAACCAGGAATCAGTCAGATGAGCCACAAAAGAAGTATAGGTGGCTGTTTCAGATGGGTTTTTATCCACACTGCTGTGTTTACTGAACAGGCAGGAGTTTCTTATTATAGGGACCACTGTGCATTGAGTTGTCTAATAGCATCAGGACCAGCAGTGCTTCATGCCCACAAGGTCAAAAAACACTTGTGACTGCTGTGTGAATCTCTGCACCTTGTCATTTAGCTCACAGTACTTGCAACTTATGCATCATGTTTGGACATCAAAGAGTGTCTCCCTACTATTTTTAGGAGATAGGTTGGACATAGTAAGGTCAACAGGCTGATGAGATAATCATATACAATTCTCTCCACATCTCTCTAGATTAAAATATGTGATCTAGGAGCAATGAACCTGGATAAGATGCAACATGGTTGTTTTGATCAAAATGAGGTTTTAAAATGCATCTTCTCAGATCATGTTCCCACTGTTGCATTCAGTGGATGAATAAAATCCTGAACTACATCTTTAACCACTGTTGGTACATTAAGGATATCCTCAAATTTGCATCACTGTTTGTCATCAACAAAAATTACTGTTTTTTTCACTGTTCTGGCACATCTCCAGTAGGAAAATACAAGCCTAATGTGATATTTTATAACACCGTAAATGCTACTAGCATCATTACACACAGAACCATTCATTTCACATGTTAACCCCAATCAAATTATCATATTTTAGCAATTACTATGGGTCAGTAACAATCGATGAGTATTGTGATTTTCATTATGAATCACAATCTTTTGTGCTAAGCACAAATATTTTTAGACTAATTACATTCTAGAATAACAAACACATTTAGGATTAGTATTAATATTATGTGGTACCAGTTACATTGTGATCTCCTGTACAAAAAATGTTACTATTTCATAAAGTGTCATATTTATCCAAAGTGAAGGCTAAACAATTCAGAAATGTGTACGTTGCTAACAGGATATAGAAGAACCTATTTATGAAACGGTTAAAATGGAGCAAATGGTGTGGCTTTAGAATATTCTGACTGACACATGGATTGAGTTTGACATTTCCTTAGAGGCATTAGCATAATTAGGCAAACTTGGGGAATTATTTATATTATTCAAAAGTTACAGTTCATCTCCTGGTGATCCAAAACCAGAGATTAACTTTCATTTTCTTTCTTACTCGAAGACAAGAAGACTAATAGACAAGTAACTTGCTAGTCAGTGACTAACACCAATACTGTTTTGCAAGTATTTACACATATACATAGGTTTGATATTTACGTAGTTGAATATGGTTAAGGATTAATTCAATCAGAATTTTCCATTTGTTTTTTTGGGGAGTTTGTCTTACCTAATTTGTTGACCTCTGAAGGCTTTCAATACTATCACCAATTCACAGATGAGTGACATGATACTTGATAGAATAGTATAATAGGAGATAAGCTGGAACACGGTTACCTAAAGGTACTTGAGAAAGCTTGTAGTAAAACAGCTAGCGTGACATAATATTCTGTTCTAATACATGCTGTGGTTTTGTGGATAACCCCTTTGTGTGTTAGTTCAAGTTCAGAGAGCTTTTCTCAGAGCTATTGTTTTTCCTAGTCCTTTTGATGAGGATGTGTACTGAATACTTTGTCAAAAACTTGAGTCCTGCAGCTCATTTGTTGAAAGTGTAAAAGGACAAAGTATCTGCATTACATCAAGAAATGCATACAATGTTTGTTAATGGGAATATGGCCATTTGAACTTGAGTGTAGGGAGCAATGGCGACTCTGATGGAGCAGAACTATAGAGCTCTTAGAGACAAGAAGAAATCTTAATCCTGACTGAACTGAATGAGACTCGCATGCACCTGGACTATCCACATTTCTCATTTGCATAGTCTTTTCTTAAAAACATTTGGACAAGACTGATTCTACCTGGTCACTAAGTAACCCATTCCTGCATCACACAGCCCTGATAGCTGGTTTTATGTGTAGTTCCATTAATATAACTAGGAATCATGCACTCAAAAGATGTGTTTGAAGTAGGTAGCAAGGCAAACCATGGAGTCTCAAATGATGCTAAGAAAAACATATTTCTTATAATCAGCTACTTCTTGGGTCCCCATGAAAGTACCTGCACAGCAGCAGCAGCTTTTCCCTTCAGTTTATCCAGTATCAAGGAAATGGAATCATGAGGAAGCAAATTAGTCATACTATAATTCTTGGACTGAAATTTGGTGAGCAACCCTTATGTGTTAGCCTTTTTTTCCTTTTTTTTTTTTTTTTTAATTTCCATAGAATTCCTATATTTTCAGGTTGGTTTATGAAGGTAGCATTCATAATATTTGCCTTTTAAAATGGTGGGAGAATTTCCACCTTGAATTCTGTTGTATTTTCTTACTTACCCAAATGGAGATCAGATCTAGCTAGATTTAGAATCATGGAATAATTTTGGTTGGAAGAGACCCTCAAGATCATCGAGTCCAACTGTTAATCTAACACTGTCACTAAACCACATCCCTAAGAACCTCATCCATGCATCTTTTAAACACTTCCAGTGATGGTGACTCAACCACTTCCCTGGGCAGCCTGTTTCAATGCCCAACAACCCTTCTGGGAAGATTTTTTTCTAGTATCCAATCTAAACCTCTCCTCGCACAACTTGAGGCCATTTCTTCTTGTCTTATAACTTGCTACTTGGGAGAAGAGAACAACACCCTCCATGCTACAGCGTCCTTCCAGGTAGTTGTAGCATTCACCATGACTCATTTGGCCCAGCCACCCAGCCAGTTTTTTTACCCAGTGAAGAGTACACTAATCCAGGCCATAAGCAGCCAATTTCTCCAGAAGAATGCTGTGCTAAACAGTGTCAAAGGCTTTGTCTAGGTAGACAACATCCACAACCTTTCCCTCATCCACTAGGCAGGTCACCTTGTTCTAGAAGGTCAGGTTAGTCAGGCAGACTTGCAGTTCATAAGCCCATGCTGACTGGGCCTGATTGCTTGGTTGTCTTCTATGTGCTGTATGATGGCACTCAGGATGATCTGTTCCATGACCTTCCCTGGTACCGAGGTCAGACTGACAGGCCTGTAATTCCTCAGATCCTCCTTCTGGCCCTTCCAGTAGATGGGTGTCACATTTCATAGAATCACAGAATGTCGTTAGTTGGAAGTGACCCACAAGGATCATCAAATCCAACTCCTGTCCCTGCACATGACAACCCCACAGTTCACACCATATGTCTGAGGGTATTGTCCAGTCTCTTCTTGAACACTGTCAGGCTTGGAGCTGTGACACCTCCCTGGGGAGCCTGTTCCAGGGCTCCAGCACCCTCTGGAGGAAGAACCTTTTCCTAATGTCCAATCTAAACCTCCCCTGGCACATCTTCCTGCCATTCCCTCGGGTCCTGTCATTGGTCTCCCGAGAGACGAGATCAGCTCCTACCCTTCTCCCTCCCCTTGTGAGGAAGCTGTAGACTGCAATGAGGGCTCCCCTCAGTCTCTTCCAGACTAAATAAACCAAGTGACTTTAGCTGTTCACCATATGGCTTGCTCTCCAAACCCTTCACCATCTTCGTAGCCCTCTTCTGGACACTCTTCAGTAGCTTAGTATCTTTTTCATAGTGCGGTGCTTAGAACTGCACACAGTGCTCCAGGTGAGGCCGCACCAGTGCAGAGCAGGACAATCACCTCCCTTGCCTGGCTGGCAATGCTGTGCTTGATGCACCCCAGGACATGGTTGCCTTCTTGGCTGCCAGGGCACACTGTTGGCTCATGTTCAACTTGCAGTTGACTAGAACCCCCAGGTCCCTCTCCGCAGAGCTGCTCTTCAGCATCTCATCCCTGACTCTGTACGTACAGCCAGGGTTACCATGTCCCAGATGCAAAATCTGGCACTTGAGCTTGTTGAACTTCATGTGGTTGGTGATTGCCCAGTTCTCCAATTTGTCCAGATCCCTCTGCAGTGTCTCTCTGCCCCCGAGAGTGTCAACGGGTCCTCCCAATTTTGTGTCATTGGCGAACTTAGTATTCCCGCAAGTCCTGCCTCCAAGACATTGAAGAGTGTTGGCCCTAAGATGGATCCCTGTGGAACCCCGCTAGCGACAAGTCGCCAGCCTGACATAACCCCATTTACTAGAACCCTTTGAGCCCGGCCTGTCAATCAATTGCTCACCCACTGCATTAGGTGTTTATCCAGGTGTGTGCTGGCCATCCTGTCCAGGAGGATACTGTGAGAGGCAGTATCAAAGGCTTTACTGAAATCTGAAATGATCACATTGACAGGCTTCCCTTGGTCAACTAGGTGGGTAACCTTGTCATAGAAAGAAATTAAATTTGTTGAGCAAGACTTTCCCTTCATGAACCTGTGCTGGCTGGGACCAATGACTGCATTGTCATTAAGATGTTTTTTGATAACTCCCAGAACAATCTTCTCCATGATTTTGCCAGGATTTTGCCATTTGCTAACCTCCAGTCAACTGGGACCTCCCTTGTTAGGCAGAACTGCTGATAAATGATGGAAAGTGGCTTGGTGATAACCTCCACCAGCTCCCTCAGAACCCTTGGGTAGATCCTGTCTGACCCCATAGACTTGTGGGTGTCTAAATGTTGTAGCAGGTCACTAACCATTTCCTCTTGCATTACTGGGGCTTCATTCTGCTTCCTGTCCGTGTCTTCTGGCTCAGGGGGCTGTGTACCTGGAGCACAACTGGTTTTACTATTAAAGGCTGAGGCTTATTAAAGACTAACTACTTACTAAATTTGGTTTTAATTTGAAAGATTTTTCCCAAAGTGATCTTATTAATCACATATTAGATTCTTCTACCATGTTTCCAACTTCCTTTGTGTAGCTCAGACATCCTAATATATTCAAGTGAAGAGATTAGCACCTAAAACATACTGAAAAATAACAGTTTTATGGAAAAGTGAAACATTATAATGTCAAGCAGTATCCCATTTTTTCTAAATACAATATATGGTACAACAGGTTCACATGTCACTTTATGATTGAAAACATGAAAAAATATATTAAAACTATATGTGGCATTTCTTAATGAAAGCAGATTTTCGTGAATGATTTTAATTCTGTCAAAGCCTGTATTTTTATACTAAAACATAAGTTTCTTAAGAACTTGTTTTAGACCATTCCCAGTTAATGTTATTGTGAACTACTATTGAAAGAGTATAGCAGCAACTGTGTCCCACGCATTACCTCAAGAGTAGATTTTTGTAGGCAGTAATACTTGTTAAATTGAGCAATGGGAATGATGGATCTGCAGGCTCAAGGGGGTTAATGTTGACAATGAGCAATTATTATTTTTGACAAGAATACCAAAGGGTTTCAAGATGACTCGTCTAACTGAAAGCAGATTATGACTTGAGTTTTATTACTAACTGTCAGGAATAGCTGTCAAGCATATAAAAGTGTGATATAAAGGAAGATATTTTATTATAATAAGAGACAAAGCAGAGATTGAATTATGACCTTTTTTGTGGGTTTTTTTTCTGTTACCCACAGGAAGAAAGAGGCAGAGTCCTCAGCATCTTAAAAAAGGAAATGGGGGGAGAAAACATCCGGGAGAGGACACTTTCCTACAGATAAAAAAAACTGAGAGCAAAAAGCACAATATGATTTTAATGAAGTCAGCATATGTGGATGTCTGTGGGTACTGGTGTGTGACTTCCGTGTCTTTCTTGTAGATATAATGTAATAGTATGGGGGTGGGACAGTGCCCCTCAATAACCTTCCAGGGAGCAGTTCTCTGGCTGGTTGATAATCACAGCTACAAGTGATGCTTTGTTTGGACTTTAGCCGAGATATTTTCCCCTCTGGCCTGTTGATATGTGTTGTAATCTTGATCTTAGAGATGCTGGTCTTTGTCAGAGCTATTATTCAGACCACACTTCGTTGATGAAAGACAAAAGATACTTACTAGAGGCAACTCCAGCTCTCATCTGTTTTATGTGTGTCTGTGACAAGAATTGGTAAATTTTGTTTCCGCTGAGAAGTAACAACCTTCTCTCTTGACCAGGGCTCAAGTGTTTCTTTGGTTCCTTGTTTATCACATTCACTGAAACATCAAAGGCCATTCTGATCAAAACACTTGAACTGAAAGAATCCCAGAACTTCATGGAAGTTTGAATTTAGAGCCAAATTTCATTGCTGAACTTAGCTGTAGAATGGGTGGCAAGTAGAATCCCTTGTTAAAAGAGCTTTTGCAGATATTACAAGGCAAAGACAAACTTTGCTATATTGCTACTTGCTCATCTTATCTTTACATGGAATGGAAGTCATCTGCACCCTTCCATGGGTGAATTTGACCAAGGAAAAGATGCAGGAAGTCAGGGACATAGAGCATAACATAGAAGACTGTTAGAACTTCTTTGAATTGATAGAATGATTAAATTTGTTGTGCCAGATATTGTGCTGACACCGTTTGATTCTTTTCCATTACTCCGCTGGCAACCCCAAATCTTTTCTTTCTTT